>PVKY010014770.1:0-10442 GCA_004027775.1 Bradypus variegatus | reverse complement strand
TGCTGGAAACTACAAAACATTTTTGAAAGAAATTAAGGAAATATACTCCACCTTCATGGATTGGATGGCTTAACGTTAAGATAGCAGTACTTTCCAAACTGGTCTACAGATTCAGTCACTTCCTATGAAAATCCCAGGTGGACTCTTTGCAGAAGTTGACAGGTTAATGCTAAAATTCATAGGGAAATTCAAGGACTCAAAATAGCCCAAAGTTTTGACAAAGAAGAACAAATTTGGAAGATTTACACTTCCCGTTTTCAAAACTTACCACACAAAGCCACGGTAATCAAGACAGTGTGGTTAGCAGAAAGATGCAGGCCAGTGGAATAGAATAAGAGTCCAAATATAAACCCTTTCATTTGTGGCTTTTTGACAGTGGTGCAAAGACATTTACTTGGGAAAAGAATAATCTTTTCAACAAATGGTGCTGGGACAACTGGAAAGCTACATGTAAAAGAAGGAAGTGTACCTCTACCTCATACCATATGCAAAGATTAACTCAAAATGAATCATAGAGCTAAAACTAAAAATCTTAGAAGAAAACGGAAATATTTCCAGGACCTTGTATTAGGCAATGGATTCTTAGATTTTACACAGAGAACACAAGCAACAAAAGAAAAAATAAATTGGACTTCATAAAAAATGAAAAAAAAAACTTGTGCTGCAAAGAACCACATCAGAAAAGTGAAAAGACAACCCACAGAATGGGGAAAAAATGTTTCCAAATCATATATCTGATAAGGGACTTGTATCCAAAATAAAGAACTCTTGCAACCAGTGCAAAGACAGCTCAAAAATGAGCAATGAATTTAAGTAGTCATTTCTCCAAAGAGGATATACATGTTAACCATTCAGGAAATGTAAATCAAACCATAATGAGATACCACTTCATACCCACTAGGATGCCTATAATCAAAATGACAGACAAGTGTTGGTGAGGATGTGGGGCAATTGGAACCCTTGTACGTTGCTGGTGATGTAAAATTGTGCAGCTACTTTGAATAAGGAAGAGTTCCCATATGACCCAGCAAATCCCACTCCTAGGTATATGTATGTATTGAAGAGAAATGAAAACATCAACACAGAAAGTTGTACACAAATTTCATAGCAGCATTATTTGTAATAGCCAAAAAATGGCAACAACCCAAATGTCCATCAGCTGATGAATGGATAAACATAATTTGGCATATCCATACAATGGAATATTATTCAGCCATACAAAGAATGAAGTTCTCACACATGCTAGAACATGGATGATCCCTGAAAATTTTATGCTAAGTGAAAGAAGCCAGACACAAAGGGCCACCTGCTGTATGAGTCCATATGTGAAATGCCCATGTTAGACAAATCCATAGAGACAAAGTAAATTAATGATTGCTTAGGGAGGGTAGATTTGTGGGAAATGGGGTTAGGGGGTAACTGGTAATAGGTATGGGGTTTCATCTTGGGGTGATAACAATATTCTAATGTTAGATTGCAGGGATGGTTTCACAGCTCTGTTAATAAACTAAAAGCTGTTGAGTTCACCTTAAGTGGGTGAATTTATGTTTGCGAATTATATCTCAATAAAGCTGTTTTTAAAAAACAAATGAAAAAAAGACCCTGCCAGATCTCTCTCTCCCATCCCTGCAAAATTGGTTGGATACATTCTCCAGAGATTTTTTTCAGAGCTGCATGCCTGATCTCAAGGAATTTTTTTGGTCTTCCAGCTGCCCCCTTTAATTGGTGCTTTATGGAGTTATAGAGTTTCACTCTTAAAAAAAAAAAAGAGGTCTGGAAATTGACTCTTACCTTGAATTTCAGGCCAAACTGAATTTAAAGGTAAAGTTATATCTCATTTTCTGGCCTGAAAATCATTGACTTCAGGACAGGGATCTTAAATTGGATTGGTTTTTGCTTTTTCCTTAATTGCTATACTGTCAGGAAAAGGAAAAACTTAAGAATAGAAGCTGAGCAGTATTAAAGAATTGCATTACAAAGAAAGAGCATTCATTTACTACTAATTCTGTGTTCATTTCCATGTAATTTCTGTGTCTTTGCTTAATACCAGGTTTCATAGAAGCTGTAAATCATTACAGTAAAAATCTTTGGTTTAGTATTTTTGTTTTTTATAATGAACCCATTTGATTCCTTTTTGGTGGAAGCGTGAATTGATGAAAGCTTTTGTTTAGCCCGACTGACAAATTTTAAATGCACTCACCTTCTGACATCTAAAAATTTTTCAGTGGAAATATTCTAGGTGTTTACCGGTAGGGAAAATAAATTTTGGTATAGTCATACAGCTGCTAAATAGAATAAGAATAAAGTATATATGATCTATATGTGCTGCTATGGAAAGCTGCCTGTGATAAATGGCAAAAGTTGTAAGAACAATACAAAGAATTCCCTTGTATCCTTCACTGTCATTTCCTAAATGTTAACATTTTTTCATGTTTGTTTTATCATTCTCTCATATCTAAATATGTACATCCCTATGCATCTTTGAATGTGTGTGTATATATATGACTTTTTTCTGAACTGTTTGAAAGTAAGTTGCCCTTTTAGTCCCTAAATACTTCTATTTGAAAAGGTTAATTTTTAAAAAACAAGGACATTCTACATAACCTCACAATATTGTCAGGATGATGTTTAGGATTCCAGAACCTACCTCTGCTGTATCCTGAAAACTGGAAGACACTTTTGCATCACCTGGACCTAGTTATGGCTCTGGGAATTTACAGTTCAAGGTGGGCAGTAGCAAGTCCACATGTTGGGGAAGGCCAGGTGGGCAGCACTCTGTTGTCAGCATGCTCGCACATGCTGTCCCTGGAAGCACACCTGCCTGGAAAGCCAAATCACAGCTAGAGTATGTCTGTAAACAGCATAGAAACAAGAGGAGTCATTTAGACACACCCAGTGATTAATGACATCAGGCTAAGAGGATCTCTACCTAACTCTCTTGGTAATAGGATCAACAAATCAAAATTGCTGTTGTATTTAGCATAAAAGAAGAGCCTAGGATGTCCCCACTCTTCTTTCATCAAACCAGGAGACAGGTTTTAGGTAAAAATATTTCTACACTATAATTTTAAAATAATTTGACTCATTTTTAAAGTCTTGATTATTTGAGAAAGGGTTAATGATTGAAAAGTATTGCCAGCTAGACGTCTGGAAACCTATCTGGACATTTAACTTTCATTTTTACATATTCTCACTTTAAAAGGTCTTCACCATAAATTGCATTTTCTTGGAATGTAATCTTGAAATACAGATTCTTAAAGTGATTGGAAAACCACCCTGTCTTCCAGCCACACAGAGCCACTAGCAGATCCCAGGTACAGTTCAGGTCTCCAAGACTACCCACAGGTTCAATAATTTGCTAGAAGGACTCACAAAACTCAGAAATGCTGTTATACTACAGTTATGATTTATTACAGTGAAAAGATAAAGAGTAAAATCTGCAAAGTGAAACAGTGCATAGGGAGAGATCAGTCGAAAGCTTTCACCTGTCCTGTTCCAGTGGAGTTGGATTTACAGCATTTATTTCACCCAGATATGATGTGCGGGAGTACAGGGAATATTGCCGACCGGGAAAGCTCACCTGGGCCTTGGTGCCCAGAGTTTTTATGGGGGGTTGGTCATATAAACATGGCTGACCACCCATGTGGCTGACCTTAGTCTCCAGCCCAGAGGTCGAGTTGATGCCTCGTGGCCCAAGGCCCCCACCATAAATCACATTCTTAGCATAGACTATCCAGCATAGCCCAAGGTTCCGAAGTAAACAAAGATAGTCTTTAGGCAGGATATTCCAAGGGCTTAAAGGTTACTTCCCAGGAGCCAGGGAAAGGGGCCAAATCTTTCTTTGGCCAAGGCCAGTCCTTTCCTGCACACCAGAGCACTTCAGGCTCTCACTGGAGTTCTGCACCTGCTGTTGTCTGTCTGGACCACCTTCCTCACCTAGCCAGGCTCATCCCTCTTCTTCAAATCTTCACTCAGGTGACACTTCCTTCAGAAAACCTTAGTGGTCAGCCCCCCAGGTTGGGCAAAAGTGCCCCATTTGGGTTCCCATCAAGCCCTCTGCTTACCCCTCTCTCCTATTTTCCCCAGCTTCTATCTCTCTGCACTGCAGTCACCTCTCTACTTGTCTGAGGGTGGGGACTGGGGTCTCAACTCACCCTTTGGGCAGCCTCTATGAGGTGCTTCCAGTCCTTGGGACACCCCAGTCACATTCCCATTACCCTAATCATGACATCCCACTCTACAAAGATAGAGGCCATAAGGCGTCAACCCCTCAATTTCCTTCCCCTTGACTCCACACTTACCCCTGCTGACCCCACCTCCTCCCCGCATACTGAGGTAGGAGTTCAGATGCTTCTTCAAGGCTAAGCTGTACTTCTGATCTGATCTGTTCTCTCAACCTCTGGGTCTTATTGTCTCCACACCTCCTTCCCTAGGGTCAGGACTAGCAGCCAAGATTAAAGAGATACTCACTCATGACCCTGCACTTACCACCCCCTCCCTCAGTTTTGTGCATCTTTTCAGTCTCTCCCTTTCACAACTGGCTTCTTGATACATGACTGCACTGTCCCCCAGGAGGCACCTCTTAGTCCCGGGTACCCTTCAGCTCTATTTCCCTTCTTTCCCACACTTCTTGAAAGCACAGTCTACACTCATGTCCTCAGTTCTTCACATCCTGTTCCGGCAGGGTCTGGACCAATGTTGAAATGTCCAGAGAAAAGGCTAATTACTGCCCCCCACTGCCCAGGGCCACTGCAGAGAGGAGAGAAGCTTTGTCAGTGATCAGGGGTTGCTGAGCAAGAAGGTAACTAGGACTCAGGTAGAATTAAACGAAAAAAAGACAATGTTTGGAAATATGTTTTTTATTTTATGTTTCTACAGACTAGTATATTTCCTGAGCGTTCATTTCATGACGAGTTCAAAGCTCCTCTATAGACATGGGGGGAGAATGTTACCTACTGGAGAAGCCACATTGTGAGTGATGGTTTTCCAGGGGAAACTCAGAGGATGCCAGGATTCCCACAGAGTTCCTTAGAAAATTCATGCAAAGGAGACATGATTATGCAGGAAATACGTTGACTTTACACAGCACCTCAACTCCCCCTCAGCTGACCAAGGCACAGCCACCGTATTGAAGTGAAAGAGTAGGAAACCACTGGGCCAGTAGAAATGAAAGCAGAACCAAGTGTCCTCCAGAAAACCACTGGTACAAGCAAGCTGAGATGGAGTGAGTTGCCAGGAGCCCCTGTCATTCGTCTCTCCTCTCTTTCTCTCTCTGTCTCTCTTCCCCTCCACCCTCCCATCTTTCTCCCTCGCTCTGTCTCTTTAAGGTCCCCTTCCTTTTCACCTACCCCCACCTTTGGGTCAATCTTACTTTCCTCCTTATTCCCTGAACTTGTCATCATTGTCTGCAGAAGCACTCCAGAAGCAACAACAGGCTTGGGGAGCATATGTGGCACTGGAACCAAGGGTAGGAGGGGGAAACCCAGGCAAAAGTACACAAAATACAATGCAAATCATTTGCACTGCTAATCACATAAATACTCAGTTCACTTCAGAGGGTCTTTACCACCTTCTGTTGGTAAGACAGCAAGGAGATTCGGGGATCTGTGGTCAGTAAAAGGAAGAAAAGATGAGCTACCCCTAAACATCACCCATGTGTATCTCACACAGTCACACTACAATCACATTCTTCTTTCTTTCACAGTCTCGGGCTTTTGTGTTTTCTTTTTCCCTTGAGACTGTTCCCTTAGCTGTTGGTAGCAAAGCAGAAGACTGAGTGGGAAGAAATAAAAGAGAAAATTGCCCAGATGCTTCTCCTCCTATTCTCTATCCTTTCAAAACTAAAGTCACTAAAAAGTGTTCAAATATTTAAATCTTTCAGACCCTGACAAGCTAATGGTGAAAAGAATGAGCCTCATATTTGAATACAAATCTCAAGTCCAAAGAAAGCCACCCAAACCTCTGTTCACTACAAATAAACACAATTGTAGTTCTAGTGCATGATTCCATTTACATGAAAGCTCTGGAAAAAAAGCAAATCTATAGAAACAGAAGATAGATTAGAAGTTGCCAGTGGCTGGAGCATTTGGGGAAAAATGGGAAGTAACTGCTATTGGTACAGGTTTCTTTTGGGGGTGATGAAATTGTTCTCAAATTGGTTGTGGTGATGGTTGTGCAAATCCATGAACATGCTAAAAGCCATTAAATTCTATACTTTCTATGGATGAATTGTACAGTATGTGAATTATATCTCCGGAAGCTATTTTAAAAAAAGGATGCAGTTCAAAATTTGAGGCTTTGTTTTCTGTTTTGTTGAAAAAGCAAATAATTCCCCAAATGTCCTTCTAATTTTCACAGGAGAAATTGTCATGAAGATGCCCATTAAAAAGGAGGAGATGGAGGAAATGGGTTTGAGCGGCTCTCTGGCCGGGCGGCCATCTCTCTGTGCAGGAAGCGTCTCCTGCATAAACGCGGAGTCGAGTGGGAGAGTTGAAAGCTGAATTACTGTGTGGATGGGGAATGAGTGCGGAGAGGCAGGTCCTCACAGACTGCTCTGGGCTTGGGAGTTGTCAGGGCCGGTGAAAGGCCCCGGGGCAGACCGCCCAGGCGGATCCACAGGGGATTTTTTGGACGCCAGCAACAACTCCACGCAAATAAGCTAAACCAAAAATAAGTTTTATTAGCATGATTCTGGAATATGTCTGAAAACCCAGGGTCAGAGGACACCGCCGAGCTCGGGAAAGACCAGGAAGCCACCGGCAAGCAGGGCTCTCTCCCTCTGCCCCACCCGCAGGACGCTTCCCTCCTCTTCAAGCGCAGGGCGGGAAATGGCCGCCCCGGCCCACGTCTCCTCTCCGTTCCTGAAGGAGCCGCAGTTCCAAATTCCTGATCAGCTGGGCCCAGCAGACTTGGCCCGAAATTGCAACCAATTACAGGTAAGTGTATGGTTGACAGTTCCTTTTGATCATATGTCTGAAAGAACCAGGCGCAAGCCCTGAGAGAAAAGGCAGTCGCTGTGTAAACGGCAGGCGCGACAGCAACCTACACGTTCCTTCCCCAGAGCGGCGCGAGGGCCGGCCTGGGATGCCGCGGGCGGCCTCTGGCACGGTTGTTCCTGGGTTCAAAGCCCACTCTGCAGCTCCTAACCTCCTCCGGCCTGGGCTTTCTCACATGTAAACAGTACATCTGCCCCAGGGGTAACGTGAGCATTACAGAGGAAACCTTCCCAGAGGCTTCCTTTAGCTTCAGGGCCTTCTTGCAGTCTCTTGCGCCCTCTCCTGGCCCAAAGGAAGAAGTGTGCCCCCTTCGGTCCCACGGCCATTTGATGGCTCAGATAAAACCTGGGAAGCCAAGGGAATCTAAAACAACATCCCTATGAAGCCTCTTATTCCTATTATTATCATCCCCATTCTACAGATGAGGAAATTGAGGCAAGAGAAGTTAGGTAACTTGCCCAGGGTCAACAGTTGGGCTCTCAGAGGAATCCAAACTGGCTGGCCCCAGGGAGTACACAGCCTCTGGTTTGGATGGGGGGAGAAGACAGATGCATGCGAGGGGAGAAAGGTTGGTGCTGAACACGGAAGGGAAGGCAGGAACCCGATCGGAAAGTGCTTGGTATTTGGTGCTAAATTTAAATTACCCTCGTGGCAATTGGAAAGCTTTGAAGGAGGTCAGGCAGGGACGTGACAGAATCAGATTAATGTTCTGGAAAGATCAACCTGGCTGCAAGATCAGGTGGGAGCAGACTGGAAGCAGGATACGTCTTCACTCTTACAGTGATGGGGGACTGAGAGTGGGCGGGGTGCCTGGAAGCCTGTCCTGAAAGGATACGGGGGCACGAAGCCAGGGTTCCCGGCGGGACCCTGGGAGCCAGACCCACCCTAGAGGTCTTAGGGTACAACTGAGGCTCACCTACCACTAAGGAGAGATGTCACAGTCCCAAATAACCTAGAAACGGCCTGGTGTTGCCCAGCTGTCGCCCCCTCCCCCGCAGACGATCGGACCCAGGAGAGAAATCTGGGCTCCCAGCAGAGGGAACCTGCTGGGGGCTATGGCCTCCACCTCCTGCCACGTGCTCTCCGCGGCCCTGCCCTGCCCTCGGTTTTCCTTCTCACTGTTCTGGAACAATCCTTGAGCTGAGACTTCCTGCAGAGGGCAGCGCCGGCTTGAGTTTGTCCTTGGCTCTCCGGTCTGCAGAGCTCGATTTTCACCTACCCAGTCTTCCAGGAAGGCTGTGCGTAGAACACTGGAGGCAGTTTTGCATTTTTACTACCGGTGTTGAATCCACCAAACGCGAGAACAAATACCAGAGACCTTCAGGGTTTAAGATGTTATTTTATTGGCCAAGTTTAACCTGCGCAGGGCGAGCTCTCAGGGTGTCCAGGGACACGGTGCCCAAAGGGGCTGCAAACGAGAGTCGCGCCTGGCGCTTACAGCTAAGTCCTTATAAAGGGGGAAGCAAGCAAG
Source organism: Bradypus variegatus (assembly GCA_004027775.1). NCBI lineage: Eukaryota > Metazoa > Chordata > Mammalia > Pilosa > Bradypodidae > Bradypus > Bradypus variegatus. Next base: position 1,976 of record PVKY010014770.1, on the reverse strand, counting down.
CGTTGCACAGAAGCAGACGTGGCAGTTAGCTATTTGCTTACAGAGGCCGCACGTGAGAGCAGGGTGGGTTTGGCTTAACTTCAGTTAAAGAAAAATTTTTTTGAAACTAAATAGAGTGTAGCTGACCTAGTTTACCCAAGGGAGAACACTTGCACAATACCAGGTGTTTTCTTATCTTTATTCTGTACCCTGTGTTCTCTTTTAGTTTCTTTTGGCCTATGCAAAAGTTTTCTATTTCTGTCTATCAATGTTACATTCTTAGTTCTCAATTTCCTTGTTTCTAACACCCGGAGCTTCAAAACACACTCAGGTCCTCCCCATCTAGCTCGAGGGCTTCATCCAATGACGCGGGAAGAGGGCACAGGTGCAAGGAAGGAGTGGAGACCCTACGGAATGCTTTAGGAGAGGCCACCAGGGGCAGCATTTGTTGGCAGCCTCAGCCAAGCCACGGCTCAAGCCCCTGGAAGTGGTCCTTCCTCTTCCTCTCTTTTCCTCTCCCATCCCCAGTTCTGTGTCCCTGGAGTCAAAAAGGGTGAGGAGCCCCATATCTGGGCATGACCATGGCCACTTTCTACTGAATCCCCTCTGAGGGAGGCTCTGCTTTGAGGGTCAAGGGCTCATGACAGCCACATTTAACCAGAGGGAGTCCGAGCCCAGAAGTAAAAGAAGTTACCCAACAGCAAGAAGAAAAGGACTGTACTGATTATGGAAGGCTCCCTGAAGACAGGAGGCTGGCCTGGAGCCTCTGCAAATGGTGTCACATTATGAACAAGGGGACCTAGGTCACAATTTTTATTGTGACTTTTCGCATATGGAACCGAGGCACAGAGAGATATGGTGAACCTCAAGGAAAAGGCAGAAAAGACATGGAGATTGAGTTAGCTGAGAAAACTATGGAAGGAATTCCGAGGGGGGCGTGAGTGGTTTTTTCAGTCAGCTCTGCACCCACGAGCTTCCCAGATGCCTCTGCGCACCTCACTCACAATCCATCCCCGCTTTGGGAGTGGCCGGGGACTACACCACACTCATCCCTGCCCACGGTCAGAAACATAAGCTATTCACAACCTCTGAACTTGCTCTGAAAATAATCTATGCATAATGTAGATGGCAAGTTACTAGTAATTATGACAAAGTACTATTAAGTGGTAGAGATGTATTAGATATTTGGTCTTTGATGAGCTAGAAGGCTAAGACCCAACAGGAACACCTAATAATATGACTAATTTTGAGAGAGGTCTTGTTCCGAGCCATGCACTGTGCTAACTGCTTTCCTGATTCAGCCCTTTGTGCTGTAACTGTTGCTATTATTCCCATTTTAGAGAGAGAAACCGAAGCCCTCAGGCGGGGTGGGAGGGTAGGCTGCGGACTCGCCAAGGTCACGAAGGAAGTAAATGGAGGAGCCTGGATTTGAACCCAGGAAGACAGGCTCCAGTGATAGACTGAAGACCACACCTTGGCTGGACACTGAGCTGGGCTGGAGGGCAGCGAGTTAGGCAGAGTCCCCATAGGGGAAACTTGGCAGGCTTCCTTTACCCTCTTCCAATGATGCCAGAGTTACCAGGTGAGCTAGAATGATCCTAAATATGCCCACTTTGATGGGTAAGTTGCCACATAGCAGCTTTAACAAGGGACTATGCAGGCACATCCCCCCGCCCCCAACCACCCCACCCACCCCATCCCCCACCCCACCCCTGCATGGTCACCAACCATCCACCTCTTTCCACCCTGTTTTGGCCTCAGTGCTAAAAGTATTGCCAAAGCACTTGAGAAAATCCAGATGTTTTAATACACTAACATGGCTCGGAGCTAGCCCCTCTTTGTAGTGTTAGCTTTTGATCCAGAAGTGAAACCACTAGCTACAGTAGTTTTACTTGTAATTGTAGTTGCTTATTTCCCTTTCTTTTCTCTATCTGTTCTTTTGCATGTAGGCTTTCAGGTGGCTTGTTCTCCAGTTCCTGAGTGTTTTCTTCTGCCTC
>PVKY010014769.1:0-10443 GCA_004027775.1 Bradypus variegatus | reverse complement strand
GTTTCCAGGGCTCCCAGGGGATTAGGCCCAGCAGGCAGCCTGGCCACAGCTCTGGCACAGGCCGCTCCCCCCCTTGGGAACTCAGCTCAAGGGGACTGCAGTCAATGGCCTCAGCCCTCCACATCCAATTTGTAGCTCTTAATCCCCAGGGCTGAGCCACAATGGTCCCTTTTCCCATACTTGCTCCCGGCTCTCATGGGCCCCAGCCTGGCCTCCGGCCCCAAACGGAGGCTCCCATGGGCAGCAGCTCAGGATGGGGGTGGGGAAGGGGGCAAAGCTGGGGCCAGGGCAGAAGGGAACAGAAGAGGATGCAGAGAAGAGGGTGGGGGGCAGAGGAGGCTCTGCACTTGTTAGCTACCCACCCCCACCTCCAGGGAAAGAAAGTTAGGCATAGATGTGGAGGTGGGGACAGGCATGGGTCCCTCCAGAGTGACCCCCACCTCTGCTGAACTACCATCTTTCAGGCCCCTCTGCCTAAAGGCCATGGAAGGAGTGTTCTCTACTTAGGAAACCCCACCCTTTTCTCAGACCAACCTGAAGACCTTCATCTCTGGTCACCAGGGGGGGTCAGGAGCCAGAGAACAGGAACATGGAGCAGAGGTTCAGACATTGGAATAAGATGCACCTGGGCTCAAGTCTCACCTGAGCACCACCTTTAATAACACTGTGACCTTGGGCAGGTTAGGTAGCCTCTCCAGACCTCAGTTTCCCCACCTGTCAAATGGGAATAATACAGGCTCTCTCTGTGGGTGGTTGAATGACACTGGACATGCCCTAGCACTCAGCCGGGTGCCCAGCCCACAGCTGGATCTCAATACAGGGCTGCCAGCACCAGGAGGGAGCCAGGAACAAGACGACACTTGGGGTCTAGCGAACAAACACGTGGACAGAGGGCAGCCTCCCACTGGAGAGAAGCTTCAGGCTCTGCAGGGCTCCCTAAGGACTTTTGCAGATGGGCTTTCCAGTTTAAGCGCAACCAGCTGCCAACCTTTTGAGGGCCCAAGCCTGAACACGTATTCCAGAGCTGGTTTGGGAACACACCCACCCCCACCCCACCCCCTCACCCCCAAGATCTCTCCGTCTTGGGACAGGCTGCGGCTGGGCTCCCAGTGCAGCCTCGGTATTGCCAGGAGGCAACTGGCCTGCCCCCGCCCTCGACTGGGGCCCGCTCCAGAGTCCTCCTGGCCTGGCCCGGCCCGCGCTGTTGGGTGCAATGCTCTTAGCAGGACAGTCCGCGCGCTGTAGCTGCAGCCAGGCTTCGGGAGCGCCCCCTCGGCGCAGCACCCGCTCCCCACCAGGCCCTCGTGGGCGTGCCCAGCTCGGCTGGGCCGGCCCTGCCGGGGGAGGGAGGCCCGGGGAGGGATCAGCTGAAATCAAAGCCGCCGCACCCCTGCCGAGCCGCCGCGCACCTCCTCCTTTGTCACAATGTTTTTCAATCCGGTGAAGCAAACTGTCCAATTAGAGTCGGGGCCTCCGGCTTCCATCTTTGCCGACGTTTAATTAACATGCTCCTCTTGGCAGCTGCTGACAAGTTCCAGAAACAGGTTGTAAAGGGTTTTTGTCTTTACCCAGCATGGAAAATGAGGGGTGTTACATCGCACGAACATGAATAGGTTGCATTTCAGCTCTCTCCTCCCCTCCTCTTCTCTCCCTTCCTCTGGTAAGGGAAATGAAGCCCTCAGTGTGTTTGCCTGTGAGTGAACTGCGGGGTGGGGGAGGCAGGGAGAGGGAGATCTGAGGCAGGAGATACCTGCCCCTCCCTCTCCCCTCACCTCTTCTACCCAGGAGTCTTTGCTACACAAAGGATCTGGATTCTGTGTCTTATTCTCCAGTCATCACACTTTGCCTCATTTCTCTTCTAGCTATGGCAAACCTCACCATGTTAATCCCCGCCCATGGGTCTCTGCCCATGCAGTGCGTCTGCCATCCTTCTGGGAAACTCCTATTCAGCCTCCAAAACCCTGCTCAGGTGGCCCCACATTGGGGAGCTACCCAGGCACCGAATGCTTCTCCAGCCACACTTGTCAGAGTTTGGCAAGGTTATTGGATATCTCCCAGCTAGACCATGAGCCCCTGGGGGCAGGAACTGTGTGTTCTCTGCCCGGGGTGGTGACAGGCATGGAGTCGGGGGCTCAATAAGTGATGGGAGATCTAAAGTGAAGCCTTCCCCCACTGTGGAGGGAGTGCAGGGCTGGCTTGCAGGAGGAAGGAGGAAAGAGCTGAGGGGCTGAAGGAGCCCTCCTTAACCCCACCCTGCCCTTGAAATTGGGAGGGGCATGTGCAGGCAAGGAGGGGCTTTGTGGAAAGACCCCCCCCAGCTGGAAGCAGGCTCCAGGATCCTGTTCTCTTCTTCTTCAGCTTGGGATGGTTTTCCATGCAGTGTGGGTGGCAGCTTGGGGTTGGGGTGGGGTGTCAGGGCTGGGGCAGGAGACCAGGTCTCCTGGGTCCTTCGCTCTTTCACATCAGCCCTGTTGGAGCATTCACAGCCATTCTAAAAAGAACACTAAGGCTGTTTATTCACAGAGGGCACCATCTGCATGGCACAGAGAGGTCTGGGGGTCTAGGAAACATGGGAGGTGCTGGTTGAGGGGTAGGCAGGGGGTAGAAGAGCCCAGCAGGCAGTGACTGGCAGCTAAGTTGTCCCCTCGGAGGGCTCAGGTCCATCCTCAAGCCCCTGTCTCACTCATGGGCTGCTGGTCTCAGGATATGGCCACGGGAGCCCCAAGTGTCAGGCCTTCTGCAGCCAGAACCTGGGCAGATGCCCACTTTGTAGCTCCTCCTCCTCCATTCTCAGGCAGGCCCCTTGGATAAAGGGGAGGAGAGGGATGGAGGCACATGGGGCCAGACCAGCAGACAGACTGATGCTGGCCTCACTTTTGTGTTCCCAGCCAGGCCAGCACCAGCTCCTTCTGGAGGCCCAAAACAGTCTGTGGAGCCTGCAGGGAGAGACCCAAGGGTAGTGGCCACGTTTCCTTTCCTGGATAAGGGTGGACCTCAGGAGCAACTGACCCCAGCCTTGCTTTTATCTTTCCTCAAACCCAAACATCATCTCCTGCCACATGACTCAGTTTCTTGCCTCAGACGCAGCTATTCCCAGCCCTGGCTTCCAAGGAAGCCAAATCATAGTAATAAAAGCAAAGATATTAATCTGGGTTCAGACACCACTTCTTCCAGTTGCCAGCTGTGTAGCTTTGGAGAGACTAAACCTCTCCGAGCCTTCATTTCCTCATCTATTAAAAAGAGGGAAGTAATTGCACCTGCCCTGTAGAGTTCTTGGGAGGATATGATGAGTAAGGCATATACATCCACAGAGGAGGCGAGGAAATGTTAATTGATGGAAAAAAGAAGGAAGGAAGGAGAAGGGAAGAAGGAAGCTGAACAACAGAATAGAGCCAGACCTGGCATACACTTTCATAGATGAGGAAATTGAGACTCTGTTTCTCGGGTCAGAATTCCAGAAGTCACACAGCTAGCAAGCAGTGAGTTCTGTATATTTCTCCATATATTCCTTCCGGTCCAGTATGCTTGTCATCAGACTCCGAGGCCTTCTCCCACCAACCCCAAGATGCCCACTCCACCCCAGGTAGGAGAAACGGAAGCTCACAACTTAATTTCCTGATGCTCTCTGTTTGCCCCTTTGGTGGCATCTGATTGCCAGGGCTGGGCCCCCACCTTGGAGAACCTATTTGCCACCCCTCATGGACAAGCCCCACCCATGCTCACCTGCCTCTTACTGGCCTGGGGAGCTCAGGATGCCACGGGCTTGAGGGTGGAATCCTCAGGGTGATAGGCAGTGTGCTCCTGGTCCTTGGGTACCTGCAGAGAGAGGAGGCAGCTAGGAGGGCCCTGCCCCGCCCGGTGGGCATACCTGGTAGGACTAGATCTGCCCAGCCAAGCCAGGAGCTGTAAATGTGTGTGGCGGGCACCACCTTGTGGACACTGTGCAAATCGCAGACTGCGGAGCAAGGTGGTCAACAATTTATCAGTGTCCCTACTTTTCTGAGATACTACCCTGGGTGCTGGGGCACAGCCAAGACCGACACAGAGTCCTTGCCCTACTAGAACAATAAGGAGGTGTTCAAACGAAGCACACAGTGACAGTAAGTTGCAAATGCACACAAGGGACTAATAACCCAGCCTGCAGGATTACGGGAGGAGGTACTAAATCCATTCTTGAAAGATGAGTGAGCAAGGTGAGAGGGCTCCAGGCCTGAGGAGGAGAAAGATCAAGGTCTGGAGGTAGAAGGCACAATGGCAAGCTCCTGGAACTGCAGATAGGTCGAAATGTGAGGTAGGGGAGGGTGCAGGGCAGGTGGGAGTTACACACTCAGGAGATGGACTGGCAGGTGGAGCAGATCAGCCCTACCTTGACTTCAGGACTTACACTGGATCCTAAAGACTGCCTTAACTGATGCCCTTGGGGAACATCTCATCCCTGTCTTCCCAGAAGCCACCTCACCCCCCAGATAAACCACCCAAGAGGCTGGGGGCTGCAGGGATGGCCTGATGGCGCTGGGCTTCCCTTGGCATGGAGTTATATTGCTCCCAGCCAAGTACTGCTGCACGATAGAAAGCTGAGAGAAGGTGTGAACTTTGAATAAATTATAAAGATGAAAACAGAACTAAGAGTGAACTTCTGCATATGGGAACCGATAACATTTTAGAGTTTATTTCATTAGCATTAAACCTGTGTTGTTCTAATTGTGGTGTCTAAAAGAGTTTAAGTCTGACTTTAAATAGAGAATGAAAGCAATTATGCAGCTGTATAAAAAAAAGTTTGCTAAGAGTGTAATAACACAGAGCAATTTTTGAGATAGAGAGCTAAAGAGAAAGGGGAGGGTACCAAACTGGGTGTATAATATAATCACAATGGTGTAAGAAAAATCTATCTAGAAAAAGATTAGAAGGAAATATACCAAAAGTATTAAGGTATAGGGCCTCTTTCTATTTTTCTTTATTTCCAGATTTTCTTTAATGAGCTCTATTCATTTTATAATTTTTAAAACACAAATTTAAAAAGAGTGAAGTTAAGAAGCTTATTAGTTATGTACACGAAATTAGTGTATAGTGGTTATTAGTTAAAATTACCCTGAAAACTTCTGGTATGACTTAAAATATGGAGCCAAAAAAAAAGGCAATGCTGGGTGGTCTCTCTTCCCAGGGGTCCACAGACACGGACCTGGTCCTCACCCTTGTCATGAGGGGGCAGTGCAGGAGGTAAGAGGGGTCTCTATCGCCCTTCATTATCCAGGGCAGCCACCCGCTGTCCTTTCAGTAATGATTCATGGGGATGGAAGCCTGGCGGAGGTCATAGAAAGCCCAAACGTGGCACATTTTTAAAGAAATTAAGTTCTGTGACATTCCACTACTTTCTGCTTCTGGAAGTGTTTCTCACATTGGAGTTCTGGACTGAATCTGCTGCAGATACTGAAAGTAGTGGAATGTCACAGAATTCAGATTATGTAGCAGAATCACCTGGGAGCTTGCACCCATGCAGAGTCCCAGGCCCAAACGACTCAGAATCTCTGGGGTGGCGCCTCGGAGGCTGCATTTTAATAAGATCTCCAGGTTGGTTCTTATGGAGACTGAAGTTGAGCACTGCATTATGGGTCTTCACCCAGGCTATATGTTAGAATCACTCAGGAAGCTTAAAAAAATTCTCAAGTCCAGGCTCTATTCCAGAGCAATTAAATCGACATCCCTGGGGGCCAAAACCACTGGCCTGGGGCAGTGGCTCTCAAATGTTTTTGCTGTTAAAAAATAGTGTTGGGCCCACCCCCTGAGTTGTAGATTCTGTAGGTCTGGGGTGAAGCCCAAGAATTTGCATTTTAAACAAGTTCCCAGGTGATGCTGATGCTGGTGGTTCAGGGACAACATTTGGGGCATCACTGGTCTAGAATAAAGCAGGCTCTGGCTTTTAGGGACACAAATAAAGTCCAGCTGCAGCCCCGATTATGGGTTGCTCCTGTGAGCCTTGAGGAAATTGTAGAAAGAGATCCACCCCTCCCTCCGAGTCCTGGGGTCCCGAGAGGAGGGGAGGGGAGAGGACAGCCTGCATCCACCCAGCGAGGGAGCAGGCTGACTCAGGATCACCTTCCCTGCTCCCCACACCCCACAGCCCCACTTCTGGTTCAGTCCCAGCCTGGCCAGTGGTGCAGTGGGGTGAGGGGAGGGGGTGCAGCTGCCCTTGAACACGGGGATGTGGCCAGGGAACTCACCTCCCAGTAGACTGCATCCTCAAAGCAGTTCTCGTCAGCAGGTTGTCCCCATACTGGGAATTTCAAAATGATTCCTAAAAAAAGTTGGAGGTCAGAGGAGATCAGGAAACACTTCCCCAGTGTCCACCCCAGCTCTTTCCCTCAGGTGGGAAAATCCCTGCTGGGGGCCTTAGGTCCAGGCCCAAATTTCCCAGCCGCCCCAGCCAGGGGTGAAGAGACAAAGAGATTTCTGGGAGCTTCGGGCTGACCTCTGGGACATGGTTTGGGTCCCCTGCCCAGGGAGCCCCAGGGTGGCCCCACCTTCTCTGGTCCAGCCTGCCCTACTCACCCACGATGGCACCGCCCACCAGGGCCATGGCCAGGGACACAAAGATGCCAGCAGCCTGGAAGCCACCCTGTGTGCTTGGTGACCAATTCTTCTTGGAACCTTCAAAGTCAAAGGCATGAACAAGCCTAGGGTGGAGAGAGGCAGGTCAGGGCCCCATAGAAAGGCTGAGTAACCCATAAATGTGAGCAGGCACCAAGGCTGCAGATTCTACAAACCCTGGGCCTCACCTTTCCCATCTGCAAAATGGGGGCATTGGACATATCTGCTGGTCTCTAAGATTCTTATGGATGTTGGGGAGAGAGGGTTGTGGAACCATGGTTGAGGGTGGGGAAAGAAGGGGACAGAAACATACTCTTGGACTCCAGAGGAACAGCAGGAAGGAGGGATGGAAGGGGAAGAGGGAGCCCCACCCTCCGGCACCCACACATACCCTTCCTGCCCATATACTTCGGTGCTGGCGGAGGCTGCTGTCACAGCCCCCACAATGCCACCAATGATGCCAGGCATGCCGTGCAGGTTGTGAATGCCACACGTGTCCTGGATCCGCAGCCGGGACTCCAGGAACGGCTGGAGAGGGAGGTGGATCTGCTCAGGGCCCAGGGGATGTGGCAGGGAGATGGGAAGCTGGGATCCCGGGTGAGGGGGTCCTCAAATAGACAGAGACCCAGGATTCTCCCACCCCCTTCTTTAGGGACCTCCTTCCATGGCCAGGGACACAGATAGAGACCCCCAGCCTTCTCCATCCCCCAGCCCCTCACCCCAGGCTCTCACCGTCAGGTACACAAAGCCCAGGGTGGAGACTATGCCGCAGATGAAGCCGACGATGAGGGAGCCATAGGGCATGAGCATCATCTCAGCGGCTGTGCCCACAGCCACCCCTCCTGCCAGCGTGGCGTTCTGGATGTGCACCTGGGTGGGGCAGGCAGAGCGGGCAGGAACTCAAGTCTCTTCCCAGAGCCCAGAGCCTGAGCTGCACGAGGGGGCAGCCTGGGCCCTGGGACTAGGGATGGCTCCTTCCTCAGGAGGCCAAGGGCCCGGAGTCCACCTCGGCTAGCTGGCAGCATGCAGAGAGCTTGGGATAACTGCCACCTGCATCCTTGGCACACCAGACACTGGCCCCAGCAAGCCTAGGCATTTTCTGTGTGCACTCGTGTGTACCTGCATACCTGCCCGCCCTGTCAGAATGTGTAGGCCCCCCATATGTGTGCCATGTGTACCTGTGTGCCCACTACACCTGTCAGAATGTTCTCCGTGCCAGGTATCTGTATGGCTCAAGCACACACCTGCACCCATATCAGAGTCTGTGGACCTAAAAATTATCACAGCATCAGCCAGCCCTCCAGGAGTGCCCACCTGTGCCAGGTACCATCCCACCGCCTGTGGGGATTATTTCATTCAATCTCCACGACAGTCCTGTATGGTAAGTACGGTTATTTTTGAAGGTTACAGATAAGGGAAGTAGGGTGCAGGGAGGTTAACGACTTGCTTAAGGCCACACGGCTAGCAAGAGGCAGAGGGTGCCCTGATCCGGGCCCCTGTCCTTCACCCTATTCTGTGTTCCTTCCTGGGAGCGGGTGTTGGGTGTACACAGGTGCACCCACATCGGCTACCGCTTCTCTCCCCCATGGGCCCGAGTCCCCACCTCAGCAGAGTCTGTGTCCAGTGTATATGGGGGCTCGTGGAAGTGTTCCCGTGTGGCAGCATCTCTGCTCCCACGTGCCCATGCCAAAAAGCTTGTGTCAGGCTGTGGGATATGGAGTTAGTACTTCTACTTCTCTTTGTATGGAAAAATCTACGAATACCTATGGGGCCTGGCCCGTTCCCATTAATGACAGAAACAGCTGGTCCCGTGGGGTGATGTGGAGGGCACTGTACAATTCCAGACCCCCTCAAACCTCCCAGGGGAGTGGACCAGGCATCAAAGGGATTCTCCTTCTGAGGGGGTGGGAGGGGGCCGGAGGGGCAGCTTCAAGCTGCCCAAGGGCTGCAGGAGCAGGTTGGAAGAAGCCTGTGGACCCCTAGCAGGGGAAAGGTGGCCCCTGGCTACCCCGGGCAGGCCTGATGCGGAACAGCTGTCAATACCTCGGGCTGTGGGGAGGAGAACCAGGAGAAGGAATCGGCTCATCCAGAGCCACTGGGCAGAGCAGAACCACTGAGAATCAGCTGAATATCAGCTCTGAAACTTGGACAAATCCTTTCTCTCCTCAAGAGAGTGTGAAAATCTTGAGACTGCTGCCTCAGGGGCTTGGCAGGGCCTAGCAATCGCGGACTCACTTCCCCCAGGTCCCCCGCTGGCCCCCTTCCCTGCTCACCATGTCCAGCTTGCCCTTCTTCTGCAGGGCGCTGGACATCGCCACCGACGTGAGCACGCAGGCTGCCAAGGAGCAGTAGGTGTTGATGGCAGCTCGGTGCTGGGCATCCCCGTGGTTGGACACGGCCGAGTTGAAGCTGGGCCAGTACATCCAAAGGAAGAGGGTGCCTGGGCCGGAGCAGACGGGGCCAGTGAGCCCGGGAGAAGACATGTTAGATGAGGCCCAATGGAGCTCAGGCAGAGGTCCAGGGACGTCGGATGACTCAGGCGTCCCGGCTGCTTCCCTCCTCCGCAGCTTAACTCATCATGCTGGGATCCCATCCTGGAGGACCTGCCCTGCCTTCCCTCTGCTACCGAACTCCCGCTCAGCCTTCCATCTGCTCCAGGAAGCCTCTCCTGACCCCCATAACTGGGCCAAGGCCCCTCCTCTCTGTTCCACACCGGGCAGGAGAATCTTTCTCTGCCGTGGGAATGTTACCTGGTGGCACTGCTCTCTCCTCCGCTATACGGTGAGCAGCTCCTAGAGGGCAGGGCTGGGTTTGTCTTCTTAATACAGTTTTTTAATTGTGAAATTTAACATATATACCTAACAGTGATAATTTTCAAAATAAGATTATAGAAGTAGGTAGAGAGTAAATTTCAAAGAATGTTATGGATTACATTTCCACAATTTCAGTTAGTTCCTTATTGTAAAATATAACATACATACAGAACAGTGATAACTTTCCAAGTACAATTTAATGAGTAGCTATAGAGCAAATTTCAAAGATTGTTATGGGCATAGTTCCACCTTTTCAGTTATTTCCTTTTTAGCTATTCTAATAGCCCAGCATCTAAAAAAATTTATATAAAGATTCAGTATTTATAATTTTTTGTCAAATCCTCTCTTGTTTGTTGCTACCCTTTCCTCTTGTTTAATCACTTTCTCAGTCTTCAGGGGTGTCTAGGCAGAGACCGCCCTAATTTGCTCATATTGAAAAGGGGTGTTGACAGTATGGGGAAGGGAGCTGCATCTGACTGTTGTTCTTAAAGAGGCTGTTGCCCCTGGGTTTTAGGCCTTGTCTGGCATAGGAACACTCTGGTGGATTTAAGTTTCTAAGAGATAAACTTAGTGAGTGAAAGGACTAGGTTTTAAGAGACTAGAGTGGGTGCTCCATATGTGTTCTCTGGAATGAATGAACAAACGCAGGAAGTAGGAATGCACACCTTGCTCTAGCCCAGGGCTGCCACTGAGTCTGTCCAGGGGCGTTCTGAGGAAACTACAAGATGGGTGACTACTTTCTGCCACCCCACAGGGAAGAGGGGAAGACATCTGAGATCCTGGAAGTGTTACAGGCAAACCCCTTCTGTCTTTTCCTCAGTTGAGTCAGGTGTAATCATGGCAGCATGCCCTGAGCTTAGCAGCCATCACCTATCATGGTGGCTCTTAGTCATCATGATAGCCTCACCTGTCATGGTGACCTCACCCATCATGGCCACCCTTACACTTCATGGTGACCTCACCCATCATGGCCACCCTCACCCTTCATGGCCACATTCACCCATCATAGCCACCCTCACCCATCATGGTGACCCTCACCCATCAT
>PVKY010014768.1:0-10437 GCA_004027775.1 Bradypus variegatus | reverse complement strand
CTCAAAAAAAAAAAAAATGAAAGGAGGGAGGATGACAGAAAAGGGATCTTCTTTGCATGCAGGTAGAGGGTACTGGAAATAATTCTCCAGCTATCTGCCCACCTGACTTACTCTGCTTTTTGATTATGAAAGATTGAGCCACATTGAGTTCACACCTGAACTTTGGGGTGCCTTATGAGATCAGTGTGAATTTTTTGAATCTACCAAATATGTCCAGCGACAAGAAATCATAGATTTAAAGAAAGAATAAGAAAAAAAACTGTACCTTTTGACCCAGTAATTGCAAACTTTGCCTACAAAGTGACAAGCCCAGTTCAGAAAGGTGAATGTTTTAGTGAGGACCATAATGCAATAATTTTTCCATCTCAGGATTTTGTGTTGGCTGTAGTTTTTACCAGAGGAAGCTCTTCATTGACTCAAATTGTTTTGCTTCAGATTCACAAATATATAGTAAAATTTAAGAAATAAAACTTTGAGAAATCCTTCCAGAGTCAATCCCAGCAATAAAAACCTTCACATAAGCTCCCACCCAAACTATTGCCTTTTCCTTTGCCACATCCTGGATTGTATTTATCTTTTTATATGATATTCATTCAGCCAATAATAAATTCCTTGAGGGCAGAGACTCTTTTTATTCAACCCTATGTCCCCAGGTCCTAGTATAGAACATGGGGTTTAGTTGGTACTTGAGGTTTGTAAAATAAATGGATAAATGAATAAATGAATAAATGAATAAAATAGTGATGTTATTATTGTTATCACCTGACATTCTTTTGACAAATTCTCGTGTCATGAAGCAGAATTCGAATGTGTCTTGCTTCAGTCCCTTGCCTTTGAACTTAAGATATTTAGGCCATTACCGGCTATTCCATTTAACAGATAGACAAATGAAAACCCAAATCCTGCTTATCTAAAGTGTGTTTTGTAATAATATAAACATACTTGACAATAAGACTTGTCTTGTCATCTCTGCAGCACCTCCACCACTGCCTCCTAAAAATGTACCAGCCACCCCACCCCGAACAGGCTCCCCGTTAACAGTTGGGCCAGGTAAGTTTAGTGTTTTCTGCTCTGGTGTTGTGTGGTAATCAGAGCACAGGTCCCAGACCTCAATCTATTCCTGATGCCTCAGAAGCTGTAGGCTGGACTAAACATTCAAATGGTTGAATTTAGTTTTACTTCCATTAAAATTCACTATGCAGGGTTTTAAAGCACCACTCCCACGTTTCACAGAACAGTCACTTTCTCAGTTAATTTTCCTCTTAGTTTTTTGAATAAGGACCACATTTACTTGTAAAATGAAAGAAAAAAATTCAATATGAAGTAAGATCCTTCTTACCTTGTTGGATCTCAGTTTAATGGTTTACAGACTAATCAAATTTCAAGGCACAAGTTGAATGTTTCCAATAAAAGTTTTGCTAGAATTAAAACTGTCTGGTATATAGAGAACATAAAATGGTTCTCAGGATATGCAGCATCCTGGTAAGCTTTGTGTGATGGGGAATTTTTTCCCAGTAATCATTAAAGTATGTATTATCTCATAGCAAAGAGGTTGGGTAAAGGTTATTAAATATGGCCAAGAATTGCTGCATGCTGTTAGACAGATAATTTCTGTCTAGGGCACATCTTTAACTTCTATTAAAATCAATACCATGTATTCATACAATTTATAATCTACCTAGCCTTATTGGACTAGCAATTCAAAAGTAGTAGTAGTAATTTTATGTGACTGGACTCAAGAATGTGATTCTTTATCACCTTTGGAATTCTATTGCAGCTTCATCCTTTGCAATTTAAGCAGCCTGGTGAGTTTGATAGCTTACCAAGTGGGATATTTAACTACAAGAGCAAATGCAAGACATAGTCATTTAAGAAATTTATAATGAGTCAAGCCCAATAGAGAAGCATTGCAGAGTCAGATAAGGATGGTGTTTGCAAGTTCAAGCCTTTTCAGCCCTTGTACTCTCATAAATTATGTTAGCTATAAATAAATCTACTAGTGACAAAATTGTAAATGCTGTGGGTCATGCAAAATGCTGCCCAATTTATCTGCAGGCTTGGAACCTTGAAGGTTAATTCTTCTCAAACTAGAAATATGAAAGTAATAAGCCAGTTCTTATAGCCCAAAGTTTATTTCGTGGTAAAGTAGCTTCCATTCCTTAAAACATCTGCCCATGCCTTCCAGATATTTGGGGAACCATTTGTAATTTGAATAACCCCAGTTTAAAAATAAAGTACAGTTCCTCACATTACAGTTATCAAATATTTCATGCCAAGCTGTAGAAAGTAGTTCTAATTTTTTTCTCTTATTACTGAGATGAATTATAAAATAATACCTGACTCTAATGTTTATGCAAAACAGAGACTTTTCTGTTTCATTGACTTTAGACAGATGCACATTACAGCCGGAACTATAATCTTAACAGGTTCAACTCGATGAGAAAAGAAATTCTAAAAATGTTTTTATAATTTTCTTCCAGTTAAACAGGTAGATATGTAACAGTTCTAATATGTATCAGATGCCTTCTCAATAACTTATGTGTGTGTTGTGTGTGGGTTGTGTAGGTATGTGTTTGTAAATATTTGTGTGACATTCTCTTTAAATGATCTTTGTACTGTGTTTCTGGTACATTTAAGTTACACAGCTCGTTATGATGTGATAATTTTTTTTAAATTGGCAGACACTATACTTAGTTTCATCAAACATTTTTCATGTAATACACTAGAGAAGACAATCTTAATAAAATGTATGGGTAATTTTCAGTTATCAATTATTTTTATAGTGTTGTACATATTTCAGTAGGCCAGATTTTCAAAAGCAATCTCCTTTTTGGAATTTGCAGTTCCAGAACTTGTACTTCTATGAACCTAACACTGCCTTCCCAAAATGATCACACTTTTACACTTGTGAGTGGCCCATGAGAGCTATGTCATGCTTTGCACTCTAAATGCTGGTAAAGGTATCTAACTGTGGGCACCTTGCAAAAAGTAAATAATAGTATAGAAAGATGAGGCTCCCATGATGGAGGCAGGGAACTTTCCACCTATCTTCAGCTCTTAATCCCTGCAGATATTTTTATATCATAAAATATACTGACTAAGGCACCTTTCAGGGCAATATATTTACTAGTCTTTGCCTCATGCTTGTAGCTATCACACACCCATAATACAAACACTATTGACGAAGTCAGTAAAATTTAAAATCAACTACTTTAACCACAGGAAGTGACCAGTCAGCCACAGAGGCCAAAATTGAAAAACTACCATCTATCAATGACTTGGACAGCATTTTTGGCCCAGTCTTGTCCCCCAAATCTGTTGCGGTTAATGCTGAAGAAAAGTGGGTCCATTTTTCTGACACATCCCCGGAACATGCTACTCCAGAGTTGACTCCAAGGGAAAAGGCAGTGTCCCCACCCACTGCATCCGACAACCCCACCGACTCCCCTGCTCCAGGCCCTCCTGGTTCTGCTGGCCCCCCGGCCCCCCCAGGCCCCTCAGGTCCTCCTGGTCCTCCTCGCAATGTGCCATCGCCGCTCAATTTAGAAGAAGTCCAGAAGAAAGTTGCTGAGCAGACCTTCATTAAAGATGATTACTTAGAAACAATCTCATCTCCTAAAGATTTTGGGTTGGGACAGAGAGCAACTCCGCCTCCCCCGCCACCACCCACCTACAGGACTGTGGTCTCGTCCCCCGGACCTGGCTCCGGCAGTACTGGGACCACCAGTGGTACGTCTTACTGTTTGAGTGTGCTTCGTGTGACAGGGAATGGCCGTGGCTGCTGCAGTGTAAGCAACACTTTCTTGTGCCTTGCAGATGGCTTTAGAGCTTCAGCCATTCCTCCTTTGGTTTGGGTGTCCTGTGGCCCTGTGGCATGTCCTCGTCCATCGAATGCTCGCAGTCATAGTCCAAGTGTGTGGATGTCTTATGCCCCACACTCCCAGTCCTTAGGAGTGCCCCCTGCTTTCCACCCTGCAATTAGGAAGCATATATTTTTAAAGAAAGCTGTGATGCTATTGTCTGGAACTCAAGAACATTCCAGAAAGCTGGATTTCATGACTAATGGGTCTCATGTTAAATGTCTGATTTCTTTGTCAGATGCCTTCACAGGAACCTTAGCTCTCTGTAGGTCAATGCTGTTAAGTTTTTTGATTATTTTTGCTTTTGGTGAGGGGCAGATCATGTTGACCCCTGTACTTTCTCCAGAAAGAAAGCAGAGTTTGAAAAGGGGACTTTAGGGAACAGCAAAAAAAGAGGATGCCTTATTGATGCCCAACCTAATCAAGCTGTCACTGAAGACAAAACTGTTCTCTGATTTCGCCATTTGACATGTTCATTAGTATGTGATGTCAACTCTAAGTACAGTGACACATGATGGAAAAGGCTATCACAAATGTACTCTTTGGGAGTCCATATGAAAATTTAACATTGGATTTGAGTTTTTGGTTTTCCTTATATAATTTAAGCTTTTTTTGTGTGTCTTCTAATTATGAAAGAATGGGAACACTTACCATGAATACCAAAGAAATAGCAAGAGTTTTCCTAGCGCATCTTTTTCCATATCATTTATTCCACTGTTGCTCAAGTTTGTCTTGCTAGGTCCTACAGTCCCTTTCCTCCTGTGCATGTAGATTCAGTAAGGTTCACTCTATTAAAATGCTTCCAGAAGGTTCCATGTGCTATTTATTTTTTATTTGCTTTGAAAGAGACAAACAGGTTCAAGTTATTTTGATCCAATAAGAGACAGAAAGGAAAGACATTTGCCCTCATCTGATATTCAGTCATCGCTGCTGCCTCTTTCAATGTGTCTTTCTGTGTTTGCTCTGTGTTTGCAAATTCCTCTGTGCTTTAACGTGAGAGCATCCAAGCTGATCAAGGAGGGGGGGGGATTCACCTGTACCATGGGCAAAACTAATGCTTTACATCATTAGATGTGTCCCCTATGTCATGTCCCCTTCCCTCCCCCAAAGCTATTGAATATTCAAGTAAGTTTGGGTATTATTAAGTTAAACAAAATCATTAAGTTTCTTTACCATAAGACCTCACAGAGTCTTTATTTTGTCAGTAATAGCAACAGCTATAGTTCCTTTCCTGGGCATTGTGCTAAGTGCTTTAAACACATGATTTCATCCTCACAACAACCCCATGTAGTAGATACTCTTTTTGTCCCCATTTTATAGCTGGGAAAATTGAGGCTCAGAGATGTCAAGTACTTTGTCCATTTTTCCACAGCTAGAAGGTGATAGATTTGAGATTCACACTCTGGTCTATCTCCACCTCTCCAGGCCCCCTTGTAAGGTTTAGTTACAGACTGTCCCAAACTGATTAGACCACTGACGCCCACATACACTGCCTAAGTGTCATCAACAAGGGCCACCAAAATTCTTCTCTTAAAAGGTACTCCTCTGTGATGCTGACTGTAATTCTAGAGTTAGAGCACCCATGTGTAGTACCTGTTGTTATTTTAGACGTTTTGGGGGGGGGACACAAGGGTACTTACTGACCTGTAAAGGTAATAAAGGATCTTATTTGAAGCCTTCAGACCTCAGGTTTTCTACCCTACTTTAGAAAAGAAATCCAAAGAAGCTAGTTTCCGGGTTATACAAGAGAAACATATTCTTGTTTTCTCTGGAGCCAAGACCCTCAGTTTCCTGGAAGGACTTTCCTGGGAATACCCAGCCTCCTCCAGCGTTGGTCACTGTGCTGTCCTCAAAGGGAACCCCTTTAGTCGGGGCAAGAGGACAGGGCAGTTGTGCTATTCTTCTTTGGTTCTTCCATCTTCCTCCTCCTCCTGCTCTGGCAGATGTTTGTTTAACTGAATTGATCTCTGATCTATTAAGTAAAGAAAAGAGTTTTGGCTTTCTTGATGGAATCTTTGAAAGTTTTTTTTTTCTTGTTAAATATTTAGCTTGCATATTCTGATATGAAAATATTTTTAAATGTTTTCAGTGAGGACCATTGATTCTTAATAATTGAGCTAGAGAAGTATATTTTGCTGGTATTAACGGATTGAATTTCTAAGTGAAATATTGAATGAAGCCCATGAATAAATAAAACTTTGCACCACTATCTCCTTAATTAAGTCCCATTTTACTTACTGCTTAATCTTTTATTGATGGAACATACACAGACTGGCAGAAATGTAAATTTAGGATTAAAATACTGGGCTTCATGTTTTAAACATTAGCAATGCCTTTCACTACCTGCTTTTTATAACACTTAGCTTGATGGGACTAAATTTCCTGAGCTTTTCAAACGTATTTAATTGGATACAGATTTGCTTATTTTTAAAATTTCATTCACAGCAAGGTGATCATTTCTGACCAAATATAGACAGTACCTACAGCACTGCGAATCAGGAAAGGTAACTGTTGCTCAAAGATGGTCGGAAGTTATGAATTGTCCCCCAAGAACTTTAATTGCCTTATGGCAAAAGTTACAAATACCTACTTTGGCCAGAACATTGCTTTACTGGAATGAAGATGCTGATTCTTGGCAAAGGCCACTACTTCTCCCATGTGGCTTGTGTGCTAGAGGTGGGAAGGAGAATTTTATTGTGCTGCAACAAGTTTGGGGGCCAGGAAAAGACAGGTATTAATAGAGAGAGAATGTTCAGTGCAACATTTTCCAATTTGGGAAACTAAAGTAATATTAATAGATGTTATACACAAACACACACATAATCCATAAAGAAATAAGTTTAAGCTATCTGAGGTTGAATTAAACAAATATATTTTTTACCTACAAGTCCTTTTAGAGCTGCTCTGTCCAATATGGTAGCCACCAGCACACTGGACTGTTTTAATAGTAATCGTAATTAATTAAAATTAAACAAAAGTAAAAATTAACTTCTTTATTCAGAGTTGCCACAATTAAGTATTCAATGACCACATGTGGCTAGTGACTATCTTAACGGACAGTGCAGTTCTAGAATGTTTCCACTGCAGAAAGCTCTAAAGGACAGCGCTATTTTAGAGCTTTTATTGCTGTGATCACCAGAAAGGGATATAGCATGTTTGATAATTTTTTCAAAGAAACAGTGCGATTGTGTTCTAAGGCACACAATTGGGAGAAGCATTTTAGTTCTCCACATAGTTTGAAGTAAATATATTTCGATTCACTTGATTCTCCCAACAACCTTGTGGCGTATTAACCTCATTTTGGAGATAAGGAAACTTGAGCCATAGTCACAAAGCTAATAAGTAGCAGAGCCAGGCTCTGCCTCCTCAGATCTGTTGAGTTTTAAAGCCTGTGTCTTTACCATTTCTCCTCTGCAGTCTCCACTGTGCTCTAGCAGCCTTGCCACACACACATATACGTAAAAAGTGAGAGGTGAAAATTGAAACTATAGCTATGTGGCTCTCAGGGGTTACCAAAGAAACTATGTTGGAACCTCAGACTGATGAATTGAGAGCATATCAATGGGTGCCAACTTTTTTGAACTCATGTAACTCAAATAATGAATGTTTGATTTTATTTTTTTTTAAGTTGAACTTAAACAGCGATGTTGTCCAGTTTATCTTCCAGCATTGTCCTTAGAATAAACACTGCCGAGGGGGGAAATGAAAGCCAAATTGGAGATAGAAGAGTTAGGCTAAGATGTACAAATTATAACCATCTACACTCTTAAAATATGAGGCAATTGAGTAATCTCACAAAAGCATCTGAAGCCTTGGTTCAGTTGTGAAATACCCCCTCGGGGCTTGAATATCCTCTACTGAACTTTAGGGTTCTGTCAAGCAGGATGTTAACTGGAGTGTCCTTTTGCTTCTTCAACACAATCTTAATATGCTCCCAACTGCACAACAAATCAATTAAACCAATTCAATGAAGAAGAAATTAGCCTAATAAGGTTTCCATAAAGGAAAAGGAAAACAATTAACCAACCACATATTTTGTTTTTACTTTTAGTTGTATCTGTATCAAAAGACAGAAAATCTTTGCCATCATCATTTTTTCCTCACATTTGTGTAGAACTTTATAATTTAGTAAATACTTCATAAGCATTCTCAATTTTGATTGTTGCAACTACCTTATAAGACAAAAATGATGTCTCATTTTTTAAAACAAATAAGCTGTGGTTCAGAGAGGTTACTTGACCTTCTTCAGATCTCACAGCTAATGAGAGGTGGGCAGGGCTAAGATTCAGATCATCTGATTCTTCATCCAGGGTTTCTCCAATATTCCACATTGCTTTGATGCTTTGTACCTTCCCAAGTATTAGTGTAAATTTCTCTCTCCTCCTGCCCTCCTAGAACAGTTATGAAAATGATAAGCAACTGAGCTATTTCTGAGATTATTTCAGAAGGTTGTTTCTTGGAAATAGACCCATAGCTAGAAATCTTGGACCATTCCTATGACATGATTCTCCTAAAGCAAAATAGAACCTCCCAAAACCCTCCCAAAACTTCCTCACAAAGACTTTGCTATTTAAATGTTCATTTTTCATATCTATATTGTCACTTCTGTCATCCGAAAACATCTGGGTATAAAGCTACTAACATATATTTTCAAAAGAAAATTTAGTAGTGGCACTTGGGAAAATATATCTTATTTATTTTCTTAGAAGATGACTAGCTGAAGACTAAGTAAATATTTCTATTAAGACAGATGTGCAAGCAGATCATGCAAAATAAGAATAGACTTCATGCAAAATGTGGGACACCACAGTCCATCTAGAGCTATAGGAAATTGCATTTGAGAACTTGAGCTTTGGAGTTTGAGCTGTGTGACCTTGCACAAATTACTGAAGATCGTTGAGCTTCAATTTTCTCGCCTAACATTGAGATAAAACTGTACCTACCTCAGAAGCTATTGTGGGGATTAAATAAGATTTTTTTAAAAAGTTCCTAGCATAAATCATGGCCCAATAAAATAGAAAGTAAGAATGCAGTAAGAAGTTGGAGAGGAGATGGCAGTGGAGATGGGTGGCGGTGATAATTAGTAGTGTTTCACGTTAATGTGGTTACACTTAGAATAAATATCAGAGAAACACACCTAAGATTTCAGATTGTTTAAATAAGAGGAGCAAGGTTTAACACTCCCCCACCCACAATCCCACCCCCAGGGACTCTCCTAAGAAGAAAGTAGATTCTGTGATGATGGGTTTTGATGCTCACCTTCAAAGCTCTTTGAAAGTCTGAAAACCTAGAGCTTGAGTTGTTGGACTGAGACTCTCCAGGGAGCAGTTTTGTGTGTACCTTTGGGAAGCTGGGGAATTATTTTCCTGGGGCATGATTTCTTAGAATTTTCTTGGTATGATTTGATGCTTGTGTTTCTAACCAAAGTGACAAAACCTCAGGGGTAGTTGGAATTTTTCTGAACAAGAACAATTTGAATATTGATTTGATTTTCTTAAGGTTTTAAGCCAAGTAGAGTTCCATGTATCCCAGGTGTGTGTCTGCACGTAGGCAGGCCTGAGTCCAAAGACCCAACAGGCGTGCTGGTCAGTGTGCATGCCAGCTTCTGCGTGTCCCTTTGTTTCGTATGCTTGTCATTGACAGCCAGAAAGGTAAATCCAAGAGGCTTTTAGGAAGACCATCACTAAAATCATCATGGGCAAAGTCTACATAGATTCCTAAGCAACCTCCATCAAAAATAAAAAAAAATTCTGAATCCAATCTCTTTGTATTATTAAGATTTTAGACACAAAGTGCTCATGTAACATCTAATTTGCTTTTTGATATCTTGTCATTTGCTTACCATCAAGTGCTTGGGTAAATTTACCAGGTTAGATCTTCTATTTTGAAGCACAGTAAAATGGATTGTTCCCTTACACCTGTTTAAAAAGGAAAAAAAAACTAATGTGGACAAATCATTCACCTTCTGTCAAGTTATAACTTTCCTCATCTTCGGCATAAGTTCTAAATGTGTATTTTAAAAAAACAAGAAATTTTATCATAAGTTTGGTGTATATGTGGTCAAAATAAAAGTTTCCCACTACCCGGCCAAAATGTCTTAAGAATTCAGTTTCTGTCACAGAGAAAACAATAAAGGGATTTACCTTTCACTGGTGTCACATGACAAAACAATGAGCTTCAGCTTCTGCCATCAACCATAGTTCAACCAAGTGATTTTTTTTTCTTAAAACCAAAAACTTCATGCTGCAGTGGTTGGGTAGTAACTGCTGACTTGAAGAAAAGCAGGACTAAGGTCGCTGCCATGGGAAAGGAAAAGATGGGATCAAGATCAAGTGAGGACAGCGCTTTGGCCGTCCCCTGGTGTTTCCAGCTGTTTTTAATACCAGCTTTGTTTTCCAGGTGCATCCTCACCTGCCCGACCAGCCACCCCCCTGGCTCCGTGCAGCAGCACCACCCCCCCTCCACCTCCTCCCCGACCTCCATCTCGGCCAAAGCTACCTCTCGGAAAGCCTGGAGTCGGAGATGTGGCATGTTCCCCTCTGCCCTGGCTTGCTCAGAAACAAATGGTGAGAATGGC
>PVKY010014767.1:0-10442 GCA_004027775.1 Bradypus variegatus | reverse complement strand
TTTTAATGTATTGCAATGGCTAGAAGTAAATACCTGAAACTACCAAACTCCAACCCAGCAGTCTGGACTCCTGAGGACGATTATATAATAATGTAGATCACAAGGTGTGATAGTGTGATTGTGAAAACCTTGTGGATCACACCCCCTTCATCTAGTGTATGGAAGGATGAGTAGAAAAATGCAGATAAAAACTAAATGACAAATGGGATGGGATGGGGGGATGGTTTGGGTGTTCTTTTTTCATTTTTATTTTTTATTCTTACTCTGATTCTTTCTGATGTAGGGAAAATGTTCAGAAATAGATTGTGGTGATGAACGCATAACTATTTGATCATACTGTGAACAGTTGACTGTATACCATGGATGATTGTATGTTATGTGTGTTTCAGTAAAACTGAATTAAAAAAAAAAAAAGTAAGCCTCCTCTGTAGAGGCACCTAAGTTAAGGATAAACACAAAACAAAACTTGAAGGGTTTCAAGGACTCCAAACAGTATGTGGAAGGTGGTGCACATATATTTATCTTCTCACATTATAGCTTGGTGGGTAGGAAGCCTCAGGGCCTCAGGTGTGAACCCTGCTTGGGCTGTGTGTGTCTTTGCAAGTCCCACTGTTTCCTCATTCCTAAAACAAGGATAATTGCCCCTGCTTCTCTACTGGAGAGGGCTGCTAGGGGAGACAGAGTCCTTGGGGAGAAGCACCAGGGGATGGAGAGACAGGTATAACTAAAATACAAAGAGATCAAGTAGGGGGTAGATTGTTGATTGCGGAAAGACGCTTCCATTGGCTACGAAGAGGGCAACCCTGTTAGGAGGGGTGGGGCAGGAGGCACAGAGCAGCACGGGGATGGGAGTGCAGAAGACAGATGGGCAGAGGATGGTATGCTGGCCAGAGCATGGCTCAGGGTGGCCAGGAGGGAAAGGACAGTGGGATCATGTCTCAAGTTTCTAAGTGAAACTCTTAGGAGGCACTGGCTAGTATACAAGGATAGATTATGGTTCTTCCAAATAGAAAGCTGCTCTGTGCCCTGGTAACTTTCAGCCCCTGGTAGAGAAGGATATGCAGTCAGAGCTCTGAGGGAGGGACAGTTGCCTACACAGATTTTCAGCCTCCCAAATACTCAGTCCTGGCAGAAGTTGACAGAGAAGGCTGAGCATCTCATGAGACGGGAATTCCAGAGAAATGCAGGCACAGGAGCCAAGGCCTTTGCATGCTGCAATGTGTGGACCCCGGGAGTGTATGAGGACTGTCTGGGGCCACTAGGACTATTCACTTACCCACCTCCTTACCCAGGTACGGCTGTTGCTCAGTATTTGTATATGACTACAATTCACTTGTTCTCTGCCATTCACCTCCCAGAGCACAGCTAACGGAATAAACTAATTTGTGTAAGAGATCTTGAGAGAAGTTTCCCTGCCCGATCCATGTTATAAAACAGCATTTGGATGATGGTCATCTTGTCTTTTCAAAAGAAACAGAAGAAAACTTGCTGTCTATCTGTCCCCCACAGTCAACAGTCATGGGCCAATCAGGCAAAAGCATGGTCTCTCTTCTCATTCTACTACTGATCCTAAAATGAATTATTTTTCCTCTAAAACAAAGGAGAAATAGAGTGTAAATTCTAAAAAGCTTTCATCTCCTGAGGAATGTGATTATTTTTCTAACTTAGAAAACAGCCAAACCACCTGTTTACTTATGTACATATTTACATTTATTACATTATTTATTAAATTTACAACTTTCCAGTGGAAACAGTTTAGAGAGCTGAAAATGAGCACCCATTGTATACTGCAGGTAAGAAGTAGGAACTAATGCTTGTTGTTTGTTAGCTGATATTTCTTCTTTAAAAATAGCTGCAGATGGGGGACCTGGTTAGACTTCCAAAGCTTCTGCAGAGACGATGTAATACTTGAATTGGTGTATCAGATGACATGTCAAAGTTACTTAAATATTAGCTAGCCATGCAATGATTTCATCTTCTATTTCCATCAACAGAGCTATAAAAATATATATTTTTTCATATTAGTAGCTTGTAAAAGGCAGTCAGTCTATGCCACAAACCAAGAGTCTTTATTACCTTCCTATTCTAACGTGAGGAGCCCTCTGTAATGAGTTCTCATCAAAGTTCAGGGAGCCAGCAAGGAGCAATGGTGAGGGTGGTGGCCGCAACCCTCACGGGACAGCCGCATGAATTCCACTTCAAACATGACCTTCAGTGTGCAGGACTAATTAACACTCCAATCTCCCCCCACAACCCATCTCGGTCTCTGAGTATGCCTGAAGCTCCCAAATAAGAGAGCCCAAGCTGTAGAGCCATGAGTAAGCGAGCCACCCGTCTCTAATGATTATGTTCTCCTCTGCCACATGAATCTCCTCGGGATGGGTGTCTTCCCACCTCAACCCCTCTTTCTGTTTAGTCACCTCCATGAGGATGACAGAACCATCTTGGGTGACTTCAGAGGAAATCAGTCAGAAAAGCAAGCTGCAGCCTCACACGGCCACATCCCTTCCAACCGAGAGTACACTCACTGGCCTTTAGCCTTCCCTGGGGTTTGTTTCCACAGTGTCCACAGACCAGACCTGGGGTCCCTAAACATTTGTCTTCCTTTAGTTGTTAGCAGGAGTTCACTGAAAACAACCATAATAAAAACCGTGGTCTTGGGTTTTAGACAGGTTTCTGAGAACGTCACAGAACATACAAATGGGAGCTGGGAATTTGAGCGGGGGATAAGGGTGGCAGCGCTTCTCAAACTTGCCGGAGCATGCACGGGACTCCGTGTAGGTGCACGTGTCAGGGCTCTGCGCCTCTCTCCGCTCACCCTGCCCCCTCCCTAAGGGTCTCCCCTTCTACCCTTGTAGCCCCCGTTTCATCCACTTTCTAACAAATCAAGCCTGTATCTCCAGTTCAGCTCTAAGCTGAAATTCCACCTGTAAATCTTTCTTCCCAAAGAAATGAAATTCTCAGCTCCCCTCTCCATTTGGTGAATGCTGTAAACATTTACACAAAAAATGAGGAGTACCAGGACTTCCAAGAATTGTCTAACTGGAACTGTCTGGGTGAAAAGTGTAGCATCAAGTCCCTTCTCCCTCAGATATCTACTTGGCTGTCCTCTGACACTGTTCTCACCCAGCAGGGACAATTTTGCATTTCTTCCTGGTTATAGTTGGCCCACCCATCTCCTGCCTCTCTCCCCAACCCCAGCCCCTCCACCATAAACATTAACCCTTTCATAACTAGTTTAGGGAACTCCCCCTGCAACCACAGTGAGTTCTCTACATTTAAAATTTATTATTAAGTAGGTTAGTAAATGCACACGATACAAAATTTGAATAGCAAACAATGACATACAGTGAAAATTAAGTTCCTCTCCCACACCCAGTCCCAAGCTGTCCACATTCCTCCCCAGAGACACGACTGTTAATCCAGGTCTTTAATCTTTTCCCAGAGATATTCCATGACAAGCACTTCTTTAGTATTACCTTCCTATTTAAATGCCTCTCCTATTTTTTCATGAGGTTCAAATGTGATAATGTGTTAAGGAATTTGTTTTTTACAGCTTCCCATGAGTCATATCCCTTCTAGGTCTCTGGCTGTGCTGTGTTTTCTTCCTAGACTCATCATCTCAAAGCAGTACATTCTTGCAAAGCTCTCCTGCTCAAGAACCTACAATGGCTCCCTATTTCCATATGGTTCCATTTTAATGCCCAGACTGACTTTCAACGATTTCCTTGCAAATAGTGTCTTTTGCCATTTCCTCAACACTGGGCAGGCCACTTTCATTTATCAAATAAACCATAATATGTTTAGCACCCCTCTGTGTCCCAGCCTATGCTGTCTCTCCCACCAGCAGTGCTTTCTTACTCCACTTTTGGTTTGAAAATCTAGCTCACATTCTACCCCCTCTAAAAAGTCTGCATGATTCCAGCCTCTTCAACCCACCCCCAACTGACTGCCCTAGGCTTTATCACGCATTTCACACATGCTGACATGTCACCAAGCGCTCCTGCCTATGTTCTACGAATTTCTTACACACCAGTCCTCTCTCCTCGGTGTGACCACCACAAGCTTCTCACAGGCAGAAGTCCTGACACTGCTTTCCCCGAATCCCACCCAATGCCTCACCGTGCTTGGTGCACATACCCCAGCCATCAGCTAACATGGCGCACAGCATCGAGTCATCTCCATAAATGTTTGTAGAATGAATAAAAGAACAGGAGAAGGAATGAATTCTGGAGAACCCCATCACCCTCCTCAGTGGCCCTGACTGACAGCCGTCACCTGAATGACATTCTCTGCCATTGTTTGTGGTGCCTGTTCTTCACCCTCATCCGTGTAATCTCCTGCTCCACTGTGACCATCAGAGGTACAGGAATGCCTTGGGTCTCCCCCTTACCCGGCATTCACACATATCACGTGAAATGTGAAACACCCCTCCTTTGACCACGAACCCCTCAACTTCTACCTCTCCCACCTCAACACATCTCTAGTTGCTCAACTCCTCCCTACCCCTCCCCATGCAGCCGCCCGCATGGCTCACTGCCCCTGCCCAGGAGGGCCTCCCAGAGGCTAAGTGCTCCACGGATGCCCCTGCCCCTGGGCCGTCTGCCACAGCTGACTTCCCCGGGTAACTGAGCACTGTTCTGTTCCACAGCTGGGGAGAAAGGAGACCTCGTAACCCTCCTAGTGAAGACTTATTCATCCCCGTAACAACCACTTATCTAAAGAGCTTTCTAGAAAATCAGCTACTCACTCAGCAAAGCCAAAGGACTTGATAACCTGTCCTGCTCTTTTGTCCCTCCATAGCTTTAACAAGTAGTCTCCTCTCTCGGGATCTCTAACGTGGTGCTCTCCTGGCTCTCCTCCTGGACTTAGCTTCTCCAACCTGGCTCCTCTGCCTCTTCCCACCACCCCAGGCCTTCTGTCTTTTTCTTCTTGGTAACCTCAGATGCTCAGGGCATCAACTGATGAACTGACGAAAATGCTCCCAAGTCTGTAACTCTGGAGTCCCAGCCCTTAGGCCTGCCTTGCCAATGCGAGCTGCATGTCTCTCCCTGAGTATGTAAATCCAACTCACCAAAGCACAAATCCATCATGCTTCTTCCCAAGCAAGGGCCCTGTCTTACTCCTCTGCTACGCTTGGTGGTGCCACCGTCTTCAGGGTGCCAAAGGTCAACATTTCTGTTGTTTCTGGCTTCTTTCTTGAATGATAACAATAAGGATAATGGGCAGCTAACATTCACCAAGAACAGTTGTAAGCCAATCACCAGTCGAAGCATTTTGCCTCGATTACCTTATTTCTACATACTATGTCTACACTATTATGACATACACTGTTATTTCTATCCTATCACTGTTATTCCCATACCATTGTTTTCCCCTTTTCCACAGAAGACATCTAAGGCACAGATGGTTGAAGTGACCTGTCCAAGGCCTGGTTCTGAGCTCAAGGAGTTTGGTGCCAGAGCCTGCACGGTCCGCTGATAATTTTTGTTAATATAATCTCTACCCTTTCTCACAAACCTAGCCCTTCATATTAAGTTCTGCTACTACCAGCGTGGTTCGGGACTTTACTTTGTTTGGCTGGATTAGTTCATTAACACACTAACCAGTGCCCCCATCCCCAGCCTCATGTCTAAAATTCATCTTACGCTTTGCCAGCAGAGTGATCTTTCTAAAGCAGAGCTCTGCTCAGAAACTCTCAGTGGCCTCCCAGTACCTTCAGAAAAACTACCGAAACCTTTTGAAAATGCAGCAGTCCAGCCCCATCAACCTCCAATCCCCCCACCATCACCCTCCCAACAGCAGCTGCTCCAAAGAGGATGACCTCACTCCCTGGTTCTACCCTTTACAGCCCTGGATTTTTACTCTTCCCTAATCCCTCAAACCCCAGCTCAAAGGCCCCTGACTCCATGATCACCACCAGGATCTGCCAGGAGGATGACTTCCGGAGCCTCCTAATGGCAGTGAACTTAGCCAACATCGCCCACTGTTTACTGTACTCGGGTCTCATCTTTTGCTTGTGACTGCAGGCCCAACTCTGACCCTGGCTCCTGAAGTGAACCCGATCCTCGGCTTGAAGCCAACCATTCCTGGGAATGGAGGAGGAGGAGAATATTGCAATGGTTGGCAATATAACCCTTGGAGTCTCACAGACCTAGATTTGACCCTGTTAAGTTACCTGACTTCTATGAGCCTCAGATTCCCTGTCTCTAGGCTCACTGAGAGGGTTCTGTGAGTTCCTACAAGGAAAGGCTAGTACCGTGCCTGGTGCACGGTCAGAGCTGAGTGACGTGAGGTTAGTATTAGTCTTCTTGTTACTTCTTATTGTTCAAGCCAACCTCCATGAGTAGAATCTGGCTCTCCAAGTAATGGATCCCTGTTCTTGTTCTAGTACATGACAGACATTTTATCCACTGCAGTCTGCAGGGTACTTACATAGTTCTGCCTGTCCTGCTGCCGCATTTCAGAAGACCTGCAAACAAATTTTCATCTCAATTAAAGAACTGATAAGAGAGGCTGCAATCTGGGGTTACTGATTGCCTGAAAGTGACCCGATTTGGAAATTCCTAAACAGCGCCCTGTCAAGCTGATATGTCCTACTATCCTAAATGTTTAAATCAAATGGGCTACAGAGTTGGTCCAAAGAGTTGCGCAAAAAGTAGTCAGAAAATGATAGAAGAACAATGCCACCCACTTCCCCCCACCCGCTTCAAGGACAACTGTTGACAAAAGAGTTAATTTAATGATAACTTGTGCATAGGCTAAAGACGAAGGAAAAGTTAGAATGGCTTGGACTAGTGCTCCCCAACAGAAATAAAATGTAGGACACAATTAAAAAATTTTAATAACCACATTAAAAAGTAAAAAAAAAGAATAGAAACTAACGTAACATATCCAAAATATTATCAACAATTAATATGAAAAATTATTGAGATATTTTACATTCACTTTTTTATACCATGTCTTAGAAATCCAATGTCTATTTTACACTTACAGCACATCTTAACTTGGATTCACCACATTACAAGTACTCAACAGCCACATGTGAATCATGGCTATCATTTTAGACAGTGCAGGTCTGGATCTTCAGATAATGCTCCCACCCACACACTCATGCACCAGTTTCCTCCTTATAAACGCTATCAGCTCTAGCCCAGAGCTAGGTGAGCTGCCCAGCAGCCTGCTCCACAGGGTTGAGCAGAGCATGCCAAGTCGTTTGTTAATACAGCCAGCCATCAGCTTAAGTTCAACCCTCTTCCCCTCTGAAGCTCCATGCCAAATTTCTCATAATTTCCCAATTATGGGAGATTGGAGTTGAGGTCTTTTCTGAAGTAATTATTTTATTAGGAAAACTTTTTGCAGGTTAGAGTTTGGGGTTAAGATCTTTTCTGAAGTAATTATTTTATTAGGAAAACTTTTTTCGCAGGTTATAGAGAGTTAACAGTACCGACCACTAGAATTATTGTTCCTCCATTGAATGAACTTCTTTTTAAAAAGCTAAATCAACCCATCAACCAATGGGTTTGAAGTTTCACGGGCATTCAGTGCCATCTCTTTTTGGTTCAGGCATACTGACTGGTAAGAGGCTCACACTGAGGGGAAAATGATTTTGGTTTCTGGGGACCAATCTGCAAAGGAGATAACTATAATACTGCTACTCGGGGATTAAAAATACTTTTTTTTAAACATTTGAGCTCTCTAAATTCTTTATTCACTGGGTAATGACTCCCCCAAACTTTCCATAGGAGGTTTTCGTAACACTGTTAGGAGAGTCAAATGACTAGTAATCCATTGCTTAAGAGTCTTCATGGCATTTGCGACCTATAAAATGGAAACTATACACTCAGGAAAATTCTAATGCCAATATCCCCAAATAGTCTAGGTCAGCACTAATCAGAAGAACTTCTGCAATGATGGAAATGTTCTACAGCTGGGCTGTCCAATATGGAAGCTACCAGCCACTGTTGCTGCTGGGCACTTAAAACATGCTAGCACAACTGAGGAATTGAATTTTAAATTTTATTTAATTTTAACTAATTAATTTTTAAATATAAATAGCCACTGAAGCTAGTGACCACTGTATGGAACAGTGCAAGTCTAGGGAAACTGAAATCTAGTTTGCGAACTTGACTCAAGACAATGGTGTCAAATGAAATGGACACTAGATGCCATTGCCATGTAGAAAGCTTATCTAGCATTCCCTGAGGGAGTGATAAATTAAACTAGCAAATTTCCTTTTGGTGAAGGCTGATATGGAGACTGTCTGGGGCATCAAGAGCCTCTACTCTGTTCTTTTGGGACTTGAATAGAGATTCCTGTTTACCAGGAGAAAAAAAAAAGGCTAGGAACAGGTCACCAGCTTTTCAAGGCGTAAGGGTTACTTGCTAGACTGATTCAAGATCTCTGAGGGACTGGGAAAGGCTCAGGGAGGCAACACAGGTAATATCAGCACCGTTTTTGCCCCCTTTAAGTCACCCAACTCAACAAAAGCTCCTTTCCTACCTGGGAGCACCACCTAAGCTATGACATGGCTGGCAAGAGAAAGGAGCTTTCAAAAATCAGGCTTTGGAATCAGAAGTACAGATACAAGGAGGTAGGGAACAGGTTCCACAGCATTTGGCTGTGTGTTCCCAGGTCTGTAAAGCTCTCTGTGGCCAGAGGATTCGTTCTACCTTAAGATAATGCAGAATCTTTGGAGGAGTGTGGCACCCTCAGTAATCCCAGACAAGTAAAACAAAAAAAGTTTTCATTTCTTTTCATATATCTGAAGTTTTAAACTTTGAAATAATTTTCTGGCCTTTGAAAAAGCAATTTAAGTTTGCAAACTTATTTTTTTAAAGTATACATACCTCTTATATACAGCACTATAATTACACAAAGTATAGTTACTGCTACAAATGCTGGTAAAAGCACATGTACACGACTCAAATAAGGAACTGTAAATAAAGAAAAGAAAAACAATGAGCTGAAATGATTAAAATAGGGATATTTCTAAATGAACTAATATGTGCAAGGTTGATACATACCAGCCCAGTGTTATTTACTAAAAGAAGCAAATATTCCACTAGGTTTGTTTCTGGCCCTCCTACCCTGCCAGTGGAAGCATAATTTACTATCATGCATTCGGTAGGGCAACTTGGCAGTTGTACATAACAGCCTTAAAAATGTTCACGATAAAGCAGCTAGGCACTGGGCTAGTGACGAGTCATTATAATAGCGCTGGGCAACTGCTTTAACCTCTTGGTGCCTCACTCTCCTCATAGGGTAACTGAAAATGGAACTGGCAAATATACCCACTTCATAGGGCATTTGTGAGCATTAAATAAGTTAATACACTTAAGAACAGCTATTAGCTATCATAAACCTATCCCATAGGTGCTATTATTATTTCTACCAATAACCTTTGACCTTGCAATTCCATTTTTAAGATGTTATCCTAATGAAACCATCACTGTGTTACCCTCCCACCCCCCACAGGCACAGAGATAATTACTGAAACCTTACTTTACAATACTAAAAAGCTAAAACAACCCAAGTGTCCTTAACAGAAAGATAAGGTATCTTTAATAGACTCTGGCTATTAAAAATCTGAATGCAGAATACATAAGGATATGGAAGAATGTTCACAATGCACTTAGAAGGGGGAAAAAATAGGTCACTAACAACAAATACAACATGTATACAAGAGAAAAAATATGAATGAATGAATGAATGAATGAATGAGAATGAGAATATGAACACACACCCTTTCCTCTTGTTAGGAACAGAGATGGGTTGAAACAAATAGGCAGCCACCTCTAACATTAATCTGAGAGGACCCTGGCCAGAAACTGCTAGTTGCCATCTAACATGCATTCTCTCCTTTTAAATAACAGAATCCAGATTTTCAGCTGAGTATACTGCCACCCAATTAAAAGATTAATTTCTCAGCCTTTCTTGTAGCTAGTTTTGACTGCTGTGACTAAGTTCTGGACAAGGAGATGCAAGAAGGGTTGTATGGTATTTCCTGAAGTCTCCTGAAAAGGAATAAGGCACACCACTCTCCCCTTTCTGCATCCTGCCATGTGTGATACGCTGGCTAATCTCTAACAGCCAAGGCCAAGAGAAGGCAGCAGGAGCTGGGCTGCCCTGGGCCTCTGACAACTTCATAAAGCAGCAGTATAGTCAGGGCTGCCGACCTCCAATTTTTTTTTTTTTAACGTGAAAGACGTAGTCTACATTTTTAAGCCACTGCTACTTTTTTCCATTTTATGCAGCTGAACCTAATTCTAATTGATGTGGACTGTTCAAAAACCTCTGTCCTGAGGGGTGCTGCCGGATGCTGTAATCACAGAGACAGCAGATATTTAGGGAAGATGATGAGGACAACAATACAACGTCTTAATTCTCTGTTCTTCCTTCTTGACCTGTCTGCCGCATTGACAGTTGATCACTCCCTCTTT
>PVKY010014766.1:0-10443 GCA_004027775.1 Bradypus variegatus | reverse complement strand
TTAGGTGTTTCCATGGAGATGTGACTCAATCAACTGTGCATGAAATGTTTGGATAATTTCCATGGAGATGTTACCCCTCCCATTCAGGGTGGGTGTTAATTGGTTCATTGGAGTCCTATAAAGGGGTTCACAGACAGAAGGACCTCAGAGCAACTGAGAGTGACATTTTGAAGAAGAGCTGCAGCCTAGAAAGGAATGTCCTGGGAGAAAGCCATTTTGAAACCAGAACTGGGGAACACACGCCAGCCATGTGCCTTCCCAGCTAACAAAGGCTTTCTGGACGCCATTGGCCATCCTCCAGTGAAGGTACCCTATTGTTGACGCCTTACCTTGGACACTTTATGGCCTTAAGACTGTAACTGTGTAATCAAATAAACCCCCTTTTATAAATGCCAATCCATTTCTGGTGTTTTGCGTTCTGGCAGCATTAGCAAACCAGAACACCTAGGTTAAACCATGGACTTTAATTAATAGTACAATTATTAAAATGTGCTCTCATCAATTTTTAACAAATATTCCACAGCAATGCAAGGTGTTGGTGGTGGGGTGGTGTATGGGAATCCTGTATTTTATGCATGATTGTTCAATAAGTCCACAACTTCTTAAAAAAGAAAAAATATTTTTTAATTTTAAGAATTTTATAAAAAGGAGATTTGTGGGGAAGGTGAATTCTGCTTGGGGCCTGTTGAGCTTGAGTACTTGTGGGATGTCCATTAGGCAGGTGGTTATGGGTGTGACAAAGGGGAAAGAGCCCTGCCTGGGGATACTTGTGCAGCATATGAAGAGGTTAAGGGCAGAAAGCATGTGGGTGTCCAACACAGACCCTCCCTTCTCATCCTGTGCACCCACTTCAGTTCCACAATGGCTGAGGGTATTGGCCAAGGTTGTTTGTTTTCCTTTCTCTGGACCACGCTGCTCGCCATGCTCCTCCCCCACCCCTGCCCAGGCTCTCCCCGACCATGACTACCTTGAAACAAATCTTGCAGCTATGGGACTGCAGAGAAAAACAACTCAGACTGCAGAAGAAGACAACTTCAGATACTAGCTATTCTAAATTACCAACCTCAGCCCCAGCCCCCTTCCTCTCTCTTGGTCCATACAGACTCCAGGTGACCTAATTACCACAAAGAAAAACATTCTGAACCAAGTGGTCCTAATTGCAACCACAGTAAATCATTCACCCATTCCAGTGTCTTTGTTCCTAATCCATGGCAGAAGGGCATGTACGTTTTCTTCTCCTGCCCTGCCAGCTAATAACTCCCTCCTCAGCAACCCTGGGAGAAGCAGAGGCATGTTTTAGTAATACAGTCCCTCAGCGTCTGAAGACACAGGCCTTAATGACCAAAGGCTTGGCCTTAAACAACCACAGGTTGGGTGGGGTGTCCCAGTCAATCAGTCCTAAGCACGCCCTGTCCCAACCTGGGGAGGATCAGGAAACAAGAACTCTGGAAGCTCTTGTTTTATGGTTTGGCAGATTCCCAGCTGTGAAGGCATGATCCAGGTCAAAGTGCACATTCCCCACCCGGAACAGAGACACAGTCACACACACTCAGAGACAGCTAAAGAAAGAGACACAGTCACAGAGAACAGCATTTGGGAAAATTGTGAGCTGTAACAGAGGGAGATCTGCAGATCTGAACAGAAATACTGTAGGAAAGCAGCAGACATGGCAGGCAGATGGCAGAGAGAGATCCAGGCAGACATGTAGACATATAGAGTCCAGATAGAGGGGTGTACAAAAAGGTCCCACAAGCTAAACAAGCCAAAGAAGAAAAGGAGTGGCTGAAACATTCAGAACATTTGGAAAGAGGCAAAAAGAAATCAAGCTGAGAATGGGTTTGGAGAAAGATTCCAGACACACAGACTCCACACTCTGTGCTCCCATGACCTTTTCCATGTCAACTAGATCAGTTGTTGTTACCACATTCTGTTTTGTACGGGTCCATCCAATTAGTATATTACCATGCAAGGTACTGACAACACAGCTGACCAAGATACTGAGTGCACAATGGTGCACCATCTAGAGTGCATGGTGGGTCAGACTGCCATGGATGGCTTTGAGCTTGGCTCCAGAGATGGCAACCTAAATTTGGTTAGGCTGACTACCTCCTAAGGTGGCCGCTAGGAGAGCAGCTATTCAGCCATACAAGTTTTGGTGTCGAGTATGACAGTCACTCAGACTAGGCAGATAATTTAGGATACTGTAAAAATGTGATGTCATGCTCCTGTAACAGTTGTGGTTAGACATGCACATGTCCATGACAATGAGCTCCACGAGGGCAGGGAAAGCATCTTAAGTCAATCTGGTATCCCTGAAGTACTCCAGGGGGTGGTCTGCACAGAGAAAATGCTCAATAATGGCTGTTCAATGAAAGACCGATTCAATCAAATACTGGACCCTGCCCTTATGGAGTTCAAGCCTATAAGAGCTGATAAAATGTGGTCATAAATCACCCTAATAGAAATTAGATGGCAGGCAGGGTCATTAGCAAGAGCAGGCAAAGAACTATGGTGCCTCAGAGGAAGATTACTTCTTGACTGGTGGTGGTGAATGGATTAAGAAAGGCTTCCCAGAGGAAGTAGGCTTTGAGCTGAGTCTCAAAGAATTAAGGGGATTTAGAGAGGGAGATATAAAAAATACTTAACATGGTACCGGATAAAACAAGCACTGGCCCATCAGAGTGGAAGCTGGCTGGGGTTCCTGCTGTGACAGCAGGCATTACTCCTTTAGAAGAAAGATGGGTAAGGAGATTTGCAGGATACCCAGGGAGGATCTGGGGTAGCAGGGAGCAGCCTGAGGGCTAGGAGCCTTGACTATCTACCGACAGGATTAGAAATATTTCAATATATTTAATTAACCTATAAAACCATATTGGTGCCTACCTCCTGAATTTTATCCCTAGATATGGGCCAGCTGAGATGATTCTATTCTCTTCCCGTTTTTGAAACCAGCAGGGGCCTTACTAGAATTAAGCTACAGAACAGTAGAAGCTGTTCTCGAGTTTAATGCTGCATCCCCAGGACCTGGAACGGTGTCTGGCTGTTTGGAGGGGGCTCAATAAATGTCCCTTGAATAAACAAGCAGATGGGGAGTCCCAAGCTCATTCCTGAGGTCCTCTTGCTCACCTACTTCGTTTCCTTACACTCAGTCTTCCCCTCCAATCCGTGCTCCACTCCTGCCCTCAGCATAACCTAATATGAGAACTGGATTCTCTCACCTTCCTGCTCTAAATATTTGATGTCTGCTCTCTGCTTACAGGATAAAGTCAAACTCCTTAGCATGGTGTTCAAGCTTCTGCTCATGCACTGCCTGCCTTTTCATCTGTTTTCACTATTCATATCTCTCATGTAACCTATACCTGAACCACCCAGAAACCCTTCCTCAAATACCACATGCCCTTGCTCCTGCCATTCTCTCTGCTGAGAATACCATTTCCCCTTTGCTTCTGCCAATTGAACAGCTACTTCTCCCTCAAGGCCCTCAACAAATTTTGCCTATTTCAATTTTACCTTCTTAGGCAGAATTATTCTCTCTCTCCTAAATATTTGGCCCCACTAGACTGTAAACTCCTCAAGGGTGGGGACTGTGTCTTATTTAATTCTGTATCCCTAGTCCAAAGCCCAGGGCTTGGCATTTGGTAGGTGCTAAATAAATATTTGTTGAATGCAAGAGTGAGTGGCATTTTCCAGGCAGCAAGAACTAGATGAACAAAGGTGGTAAAAGAGTGGAGGTAAAAAATAGTTTAATTTGGCTGGAGGATGAGGGAAAATAATAGGAGATAAGATGGAAAGGTATCTTGGGTAAGACTATAAAAGGACTTGGAAGTTGACTAGAGGGAGATGATGGGTGTAATTTGGTAAGTGGTAAGGAGCCAATGAAGGTTTTTCAGCAGTGGAGTAATATGATGAGAAATAAATTTAGTTTAAAACCAATAGAGTCCCTTTCATATATATACTCAAGCTGCCATTCATTTTCAGATTTGCCTCTGATCCACCCATCCATCAATCCACCTACTCACCCTCAGGCTCCCCCAGCAGCCTGGATTACCCCTTTGCAGGCTCCCTGGCTGGATCAGGGTAGTATGCATGCGCCACCTTCCCTCTCAGCCAGAGGACATGGGGGCTCCAGTTCCCTGTCTTTCCCCTTCCCTGCCTGAGGCTGGGATACAGGCCAGAGTTAGCTGAGGCTGGCTGGCAAGCACCTGGGTGGTGCCAGGGAGAGCTTGTATAGTGCCAGGTGGTGCCTTGGATCCTAGGCTGAGCCGGTGCCCCTGATAACCTTCTGCCTGCACACATACCTGCCCTCCTCCCTACCCCCACCCAGGCTTTGGTATTGGGGAGGGGGCACGGGGCCAGATAAACCTGCGGGACTTTAGCTCCATCTCTACAAAAGGGCACTCTGAGTCAGCCTGCTCCCCTCCAGACTTGCTCCTCCCCCCACCCGGCTCCTATTTCCAACGCACGTACAGCCCGTACACACTGTGTCCCGGGACACCCCACTGCCAGCCGCATGGCTCTCCTGGGCCCCAGTCTCTGGCTCCCTCTGTTGACCCCGGCCCCTGCCCAGAGCCCCACTGGGCAACTGCTGCTATTGCTGCTGCTCCTGGTGCCTGCCCATCCCCAGAGCCTCCCAGAGATGCAGGGGGCTCCTGCAGTGGGAGGAGATTCATCTGGGGAAGATGGTCCACTGGGTGAAGAGGATCTGTCCAGTGAAGAGGATCCACCTGGAGAGGAGGATCTACAAAAACCAGGGGAAGAGGACTCTCTGAGGTTAGAGGATCTGCCCACTGTTGAGGCTTCCAGGGATACTGAAGGCCAAAAAAATAATGCCCACGGGGAAAAAAAAGGTAAGTGGTCACCAGGCCTCCAAATCCAGGAGGGTCACGCCCCCCTCCCCATAACCCAGCTCAGGCCAGGACTATTCCTGGGGGGAGAGGAGTTTGCATTTCCACAGCAGCCTTTCCCAATGGCAGGGGGGATTCCTTACCACTAGACCCCTCCTCCATGCAGAGCTAGAGAGGGCTGGGTGGCCAGGAGAAAAAGGAGCCCAGCTGGAACGGGGTGAGCTGGGAGGGTCAGGAAAAGAGAAAGGGGGAGGCTGCAGAGGAGAAAGAAATGAGGAATGCGTAAAGAGAGAAAAAATGGTGGAGAGGGAGAGGAGAGAAGGAAAAGTGAGAGGAGAAGAAAAGGAAAGATCCAGGAGGGCAGGGGCAGAGAAAGACAGAAAGGGGATGGAGAGATCCCCGCAACCTCAGTCTGCAGGAGAGGAAACCCCACCTAGGAAGAAGGAAATGGGAAGTGGAAGATCCGGTCTCCTGACTCCCAAGCCAGAAAGGAACTTAGGGAAAGGAGTTGGAGATCAGAAAGGGCAGCAGGATGAGTGGGGAGGAGGGATTAGGAAAACGGAAAGGAAGGAAGGTCTACTCATTTGGGCCCGGGGACAGAGGCCCATACCCTCCTTACAGACCTGAAGACCTGGTACCTCCAGGGCCAGCAAGATTTTTGTTTGGCCCACCTAGCTCTAATGTTACAATTGGCTGCAATCCTTTTTTTTCCCTCCTTGTTTGCAAATGCTTTCTCTTTTTTCTCCACATTCTTAACTGTGGTAACATATATTACATTTCCCATTTTAACTACTTTTAAGTGTACATTTCAGCGTGGCTGAAGTGTTTTTGTGCTTTACACCTGGCCCTACTTCAGGTTTTTGGGATACCTGTTAGGCCCCTGCACGGCATCTGAGTTTGTGAACCGGTGCTGGGGCGGGGGGCAGTGTCGTTCCGGCCACGGGGGAGAGATTGGGCTAGAACATCGGCCTCTTCGTCCTTCTCATTTATGCAGGAGATGGCCACAGTCATTGGCGCTACGGAGGTGAGCCACCCCACCCCACCCCCGCCCAGACCCCTTCTGGACACCTAGCTTTGCAAATCTCCCCCACAACCATCCCTGACACTGGCCCTGGGCGCTTCGCCCACGGCACCCTCCTCCGCCAGTCCTGCTCCACATTTCAGATTTCTGTTTTCCCGCTCCGAGGCCTCTCGACCCCACCTCCTCGCTTTTTCTACTCCGGTTCCCTAAAAGTGTCTGACCTTGACCCCAGACTTTCTGATCATACTATCCTATCCCAGGCGGCCCGCCCTGGCCCCAGGTGTCCCCAGCCTGCGCTGGCCGCTTCCAGTCCCCAGTAGATATCCGCCCGGAGCTCACCGCCTTTTCCCCTGCCCTGCGACCCTTGGAACTCCTGGGCTTTGAGCTTCCGCCGCTTCCAGAACTGAGCCTGCGCAACAACGGCCACAGCGGTGAGGGGGTCTCCGGGTGGGGGCTCTCTGGGGATGGTGAGAGGTGGGGCCTGGGGAAGAGAGGCGTTGGGGCGGTGCTTGGGAGTGGGTTTCGCGGGCTGGGCTGGTCGAATCCACCTGCCCCTCCCCCGCAGTGCAGCTGACTCTGCCTCCCGGGCTGGAGACGGCCCTGGCTCCCGGGCGGGAGTACCGGGCGCTGCAGTTGCACCTGCACTGGGGGGCTGCTGGTCACCCGGGCTCGGAGCATACGGTCGGCGGCCACCGTTTCCCCGCCGAGGTGAGCGGGGAGCTGTCGGCGGAGGGGCAAAGCGGGGTGGGTTCCGACTGGCCCACGCCTACCCACGTGTCCTCTCCAGATCCACGTGGTTTTCCTCGGCACCGCATTTGCTGGATTGGAAGAGGCCTTGGGGCGTCCGGGAGGCTTGGCTGTGTTGGCTGCCTTTCTGCAGGTAACCGCCCTGAATTGCAACCTCACTCCCGGCTTTCTCACGCCTCTAGGCTCAGGGTGTATCTCACACCCAGGGACCCCGTCCTAGCGTGCTTACCGCCGCCCCTGGCCATCATCCTCATTCACGCTTTAGTTACTCATTCAGCACCCACTGTGAGCTTGGCACTGGGCCACAGAAAGGATTCAGATCCTAAGGAGCCCACAGCCAGTGGGGGAGGCTAACATGATAGACATAGGTAAATGACACAGTAGAGCCAAAGAGGCTTGAAGCCTTCACTAATGGGAAAGAAAAGGAGGCATCTTCTATACAAAGGGGAGGGATGTAGATGGAAAGACTCAGAATCCCTGCCGGTTCAGGGAATGGCAGAATGCAATAGACTGGGACCCAGATTTCCCCTTCATGAAATGCCATTAAAAAAAATGCTGTATGGCCTCTTTGCATCATGATCAAGGCTATGTACACAATGACTAGTGGAGGGGTGGCTCACTCCCTAGCTGACTCCTTAGGGCCGGTCTCACAGCACAAAGTTCAGAGACGTGCCTCAGAAATACCACCCTAAGTAGCAATCAGGACCTCGCTCCAAAGTCAAACAGGAATATTAAGGTAAATGCAGAGGTAACATGAATACAAAGGTGTGTTATGGTTTGCCATAGTGGGATGATGGAGTTTGTATGGGGATAGCAATGAGTGAGAATGGAAAAATTGTTAGGGCCTGGGTCATTGAGGTACTTATATCTGTCTGGTAAGGTGCCCCCCCACACACACACACTTCCTTCCTCCCTCTCCAATTTGTCATTGATAACCAGTCCAAGCTTGTTTGGTTAGTTTGCAAAATAAATTAACACACCATGAGTAATAATGCATAAGGTTTTGTGATCCCCCAGCATTCTCAGAGCTGAGGAATGGGGGAGGACTCTGGGAACCCCACTTTACCTTCAGGCAGCCGGCCTTGGCCCCAGACACAGTCTCTTGCCCTGTCATCTCCCAGGAGGGCCCAGAAGAAAACAGTGCCTATGAGCAGTTGCTGTCACATATGGAAGAAATCGCCAAGGAAGGTCAGTTTGTTAGACTGGCCGCTGCCTTCAGTACCCAAGTTTATATAGAATTGTCCTTGGGGAGCTTCAGTATCTGAAGGTTGAAATGGGCTCCCTCTTTGTGGGAGGGGGTTGAGGCATGATATTGCTAACGATTCAGCCAGATAGAGGCAAACTGCCAGCCATAGGTTTTATGGTTAAAACTGAAAACTAAGCCACACACAAAAAAACAATAGCATTTGGAACTTCAGGCATTGTCTGGATAGCTAAAATTTTTCTGAGAACTGTCAACTTCTCCTTCAAAAGCATCAGATATATTAAACTTTTAAATACTGTTGTTGGAAATCTACTTTCTCAGTTACTATGGGTCATTTTCAATCTCATTTACTCTACTGGACCTTTTAAGTTTTGTTAAACTAGAGAGCTGTACTTTTCAAGTTTTTGTGTCTGTTTTTTAATAGTAATTTATAGTTAGAACTATTTATATTTATTTACCAGTTATTCAGCTCCTTTTTCCCTTTTAATCCACTCCGGGCTTGAATCTGCTGCCGAATGTGTTACAAAAGTATGCAAAGGAGGGGAAAGGCTCTGAAGGAAGACCTAAGAAGCCCTTGTCTCACTTGGTGATGCCTCTTCCAGTTGCCCCCAAAGCCCTTTACTTTCTTCTGAGTTATGTCTTGTGCTGAGTTAGGGGAAAGGGACCATGCTTAGTGAAGAAGTAGTCCCAGGGAATTGAGTTAGCTTGGCACTTTCTGAGAGGGAAACTGTACTCCTACCCCCAAAGCTTCAAGGAGAGCAATCTAGCTGGGACCCCA
Organism: Bradypus variegatus; assembly: GCA_004027775.1. Lineage (NCBI taxonomy): Eukaryota > Metazoa > Chordata > Mammalia > Pilosa > Bradypodidae > Bradypus > Bradypus variegatus. The sequence goes on along the minus strand of PVKY010014766.1, from coordinate 1,849 downwards.
GCACAGGTCCTCTCCACAGGCTCGGATACTTGGGTTCCAGGCCTGGATGTGTCTGCGCTGCTGCCCTCCGACCTCAGCCGCTACTTCCGATATGACGGGTCTCTGACCACACCCCCCTGCACCCAAGGGGTCACCTGGACTGTGTTCAACCAGACAGTGAGGCTGAGTGCTAAGCAGGTGGGGCCGTGGGATGGTGGTGGTGGTGATATGGGGGGGAAGTGGAGGGAATCTAGGATGAGAGGAGGAAGAGGGAGCCTACAGAGATCCAGGAGCCATGCAGGGGAGGAGAGAGGAGGACGAGATGGTGGGGGAGCCCTGAGGTGCCATCTGTGAGTTGGCCTGTGACCCCTGCCCTCTGCAGCTCCACACCCTCTCTGGCACCCTGTGGGGGCCCGATGACTCTCGGCTGCAGCTGAACTTCCGGGCAACACAGCCTTTGAACGGGCGAATGATTGAGGCCTCCTTCCATGCTGGAGTAGACAGCAGCCCTGCAACTGCTGACCCAGGTACAGGTTTGTCTGATGTCTCACGTGATGGGTCCCCCCAGCCACAGGCCCCTCATCCTCTCATATGTCCTCATTTGTGCTGGTGTTTGTCACCTGTGGTCCCAGCCCCCCAGCTCTAATGCCTCCTTTTTCTTTTCAGTCCACCTGAACTCCTGCCTTGGTGCTGGTGAGTCTGTGCCCTTCCTTTTGCTTCTGATAGTAGGGGACACCCCCAACCCCAGGGGCTAGTCAGGACCACCTCTGCTTGCCTGCAGAACATTCCTCCAATCCTAATACCATACAGAGTCAGATCAAGGTGAGGAGTTCCCCAGGGCAAGGGAGGATCAGAATGAAGCTCCGAAAATCTAACATCCCTTCCCCAAGTAACCCCTTTTACTTAGCTTTTAGTCTTACCTCCCTTCCTGTGAATCCACCCCCATCCCTTTACTGCCTCTCCTGGAGACTGAGGCACTAACGGTTGCTAGAGAACTCTGGGCAGGGGTAGGCAGGACACACTGAAGCAGGCTTTGGGTGAGCTGTATGGACTCTCTTCAGTGCCCGAGGTATCTCTCTCCTCTCTCCTTTCCAGGTGACATCCTGGCCCTGGTTTTTGGCATCCTCTTTGCAGTCACCAGCATTGCCTTTTTTGTGCAAATGAGAAGGCAGCAAAGGTATTCTACTGACCCTCTCCAAAGGGAGGGTGCCCCTTCATCCCACCGGCTGTGGTGTCCAGAACACAGAGTGCTGTGCTGGGCCGGTTTTCTGATCAGGCCTCCCTGTTGTGTAGGCGCAGAGGTGGAACCAAAGGGAGCGCTAGCTACCACCCAGCAGAGGTCACCGAGACAGGAGCCTAGAGGCCTGCAACTTGGAGAATGTGCAGAGAGAAGCCGCTAGGGAAATCCGAGGGGGAGTCGGAAACTTTGTCCTGTCTTGCCCCTATTACACCACTTCCTTTTAACCTCCAAAGATTTTTTAAAATAAATGTTTTTTAATAAAATGTGTGGAAGGTGCCTTTGTTCCTCAAATCAGGATGGTGTATTGGTTTCCTACTACTGCGCTGAGTATGCAAACTTAGTGGCTTAAAGCAACACAAATCTACTTTCTTATAGTATGGGGCTCAGGAGTCTAAAATGAGTCTTACAAGGCTAACGGCAAGGTTTGGGCAGGGCTGGTTCCTTCTGAAGGCTCTGAGGGGAGAATCTCATTTACCTGCCTTTTTCAGTTCCTGGAGGCCGCCTGCATTGCTGGCTCATGGCTGCCTCCTCGCAGGGCTCCAGCCTTTTGCTTCTCTTGTCCCGGCTCCCACTTCCACCTCTGACCTTGCCTGCCTCCATTAAGGACTCATGATCACATGGGGCTCGCCT
>PVKY010014765.1:0-10446 GCA_004027775.1 Bradypus variegatus | reverse complement strand
CTGCTACTTTGCTGTATTCATTGACTAGTTCTAGTAGCTTTGCTGTAGATTTTTCTGGATTTCCTACATATAGAATCATGTCATCTGCAAAGAGTGAAAGTTTTACTTCTTCCTCTCCAATTTGGATACCTTTTATTTCTTTTTCTTGTCTAATTGCTCTAGCTAGAACTTCCAGCACAATGTTGAATAGCAATGGTGATAGTGGGCATCTCTATCTCTCACTTTTTATACCAGCTTTCCTGCCCCATTCTCAGCCTCAACTCGGAGAGGGCTCCGTTTAAGATGGGCCCTCATCCCCCCCATACTCCCCACTCGGGGAGCCCGGCCGCCAAGCTGCCCTAGTCATCCCACCTGCTTGGATTTGGGCACGAGAGAGGTTGGTCTCAGGTGTTGACCAGCTCCCACAGAAGACACAGCCCAGACAGCCACTCCCGGCCTAACTAAAGGATGAAGGAGACACGTACACATCCACCGCGAGAGGCCGGAATTAGGGACTTTATTTTAGGAGCCCACCTTAAGGCGTCTTGCTCTATTCAGAGCAGGCGCTGTACCCAAGCGAGCGCACCTTGTCTGCTTCCCGGACGGAGAGAATGTTGGTGACCCATTTAAAGGGAAACTCGGCAGGATCCACTATGTTCCCCCGCCCCACCACCACCACCGCCACTCACCCCCTCGCCACCCCAACACCCAGAAAAAAACCCTTCAGACTTGTGGGCCAGAGATCTCGGGGAAAGCCGTGTGTGCAAGATTCAGCCCATCAACCCGGCCTACCCCCAGCTGGCCAAGCAGGACCCGGGCTTCCCGTCTCTCAATCCCTCCGCGTAGAGGGCGGATTCGCTTCTCTGAAGCGCGAAGGAGCCAGGACGAGCTGGAACCCGGACTAGGAAGTTGTCCATGAACTGCGGCGAGCGCACACCTTGTCAGCGATGGGTTTGTTTTTCGGCGCCGCCTTCAGGCGCGCGGGGAGCCAGGGGTCTCCTGGAGACAAGCCCTTTAAGAGGCGCAGACCCTAACTCAGACCTCCGTTCCACGCAAAAAAAACTAGCCCTTCCAGTCCGGCGCAGGAAGCTTCTGGCTTATTCCGAACCCCCGACCCCCCGCGAGGTGGCTGCGCCATCGCCCACTGTGACCGGGCAGAGAAACCTGACTTTCAACTTGGGCGCACCGACACGGCGAAGGACCACCTCAACTTCCCGGCAGACTGGGGCGCAGCGGTCCCCTCCTCCCGCGCCCCCACGCTGGCTCGCTCCCTACCTGCTAGGCTCAGCCTTGGGTTCCAGCAGAGCAGCAGTGCCAGCAGTAGCGCGCCCCGCGCTCCGCTCTGGGCCCACATGCTCCCGCGGCCCGGCTCGGGCGCTTCTCCTCCGGGGCTCTCTTCCTGGCCCCAGCCTCGCCGTCGCCGTCTCCGCCGCCGCCGCCTCCTCCTCGCCGTCTTCCCCGGCGCCCGGCAGCGCCAGCCCGTGCCCTCCGTGGGGGCAGCGGCAGCCACGCTGCGCGCAGGGCCGCCCGGCGCTCGGAGCACGATGGGTGTCCGGAGCCCGCTCTCGAGCCAGGCTCCGGCGCGCCCCTCTCTGAGCTCTGCGGATTCCGGGGCTCCAAGCGCTACCCCGGCCCCGGCGTCCTGGCTGGGAAGTTGCGCGGCCGAAGGTGACTGCGCTCAGAGGCGCTAGCAGCTGCTATTGCCACACGGTCCAAGCCCCCGTGCACGCTTTTGCGCGCCCCGCCGCTTCCCGCGGCTCGGGCGCCCTTGCCAGTCACAGCCGCCTGCCACAATGCCCAGCGGAGCCGCTCGCCAGTCCTAGTTAGTCTGCTAACACAGAACCGCGCGCGGCCGGGGCGGGGCCTGGGCTGGTGAGGGCGGAGCCGGCAAGGGGAGACGCGAGGGGGGACCTGGAGGCCGACCGGGGCGCGGCCGCAGAGGAGCTGGGGGCCTCTCAGGGGGTTCCTCGGGAGACGAAGGGCGCGGAGCTTTGGAAAACGTGGGAGGTAGATTATGACTAGAAGCGGAGTCTCCCCAACTTTCCTTTCCAAAACCGAGGAAATATACCTTTGGGCTCTCCTTTGCCTTGGCTGTGCCGGCCTTCTTCTTTGACTGAACTCAGGACTCTTGCTCTGTTTATGCCCTATGTCTCCTTACGTGGGTTTTTTTTTCCAAGAATGAGTCCCCAAATGAGAAAAATCTCAAACACCCAAGTCCCAAGATTAAGCTGGGAAGAGTTACAGCAATGTGAATTGGGTATACGTTTGGATCATCCTGGTTGGCTGCATGACCTTGGGCAGAACTGTTTACCCGCCTACCTCTGAACCCCCTCCAGCCCCTAGATTCCAGGATGTTGGAAAGGGTCTCCCCAAGTTACACTGGGGTGGGGGGGGGAGGGCAGGCATTTGGGGCTCTAATCTAAAAGATCTCAGTGTAAACTTGGGCTCTGCCCCTTACTTGCTCTGTCACCCTAAACAAGTTAACTTAACCATTCTGATGATGCTTTGTGGTCATCTGTAAAATGGAGAACGATAATGATTTCAGAAGGGGTTATAGAATTGAATGAAAAAATATGCATGGAAACTGCCACGCAAATGTCAATAGTTTCTTTCCAGGAGTCTCACAGACAGTCTGATTTCTGGCAGAAAGTCCTGATCCCCAAGGGTGGGGGCCAAGGATGATGGTGTCTTGGGAATAAAGCCCAGAGAGGCATCCAATGGAGTGGTTAGGCTGACACTGGCCGAGATAATACTATGTGCTAGGCACAGGCATTGCGTTAAAAACTTTATATACATTATCTCAGTTAATCCTCTCACATCCCTCTAAGTGCCATTATAATGGGATTTTACAGATGAGGAACTGAGGCACAGAGATGTAAAGCCATTTGCCCAAGATCACACCGCTTTGAGTGAATGAGTGAGTGAATGATTGGTTGGGAAAAAGGAACAGGGGAGATGGGATTGGGAAGATACCCTCTGAGTGGGAAGCCTCCTCTCCCACACCTCCCCTGGGCACGTTTGTGTTGGGGGGGGTGGTTCCTCGTGTTCCTGCACCTCCATGGAGGAGGGGGACTTCAGCTGGCAGCCAGCAGGAACACCCCTTCTGCCCAGCCCTGATCTGTTTACTACTTGGGATGTTCCTTTTCTCTGGAGCTGAGATCTGGAATCACTTATCAGATATAGATGCATTGGGCTGCTTTAGGGAAGGGTGAGGGAAGCCAAAGGGAGGTCCAGCCAGGCCAGGAGCCATCTCAAGTCTAGCGTGGGTGGAATAGGGCCAAAATGTCCCCAGGAGTGCTCCCTATATTGCCGGGGAAGGGGCTTGGGAGCCAGGCCTACAGATGGGAAGAGGGCCCTGGTTGGTAGGGCAGGGCCAGGAAGGCTGTTTCTGCAGAGGGCTGGAGATAGTCAGGGACAGCGCAGTCCCTCCTTTCCCCTCAACACTGCCCCCATGGGCTGGGGTCTGGAGCATCCAGGGGAGATGGTGGAAGTAGCTAGTCGACTTTCTGGGCACAAGGATCAGGAGGGTAGACATAGGTGGGATGAGTGAGATTCCCCTATGGAAGGACCGTGGCCAACTGTGAAAAGTCCCTGTGGGCAAAGGTGCACAGGCAAGAGCAGTGGATCTGAGAGTCAAAAGTTCATCGCACCCAGCCACATAACTGTAAGCCCACAAACCCTGGACACAGTTTCAGCACACACTCACCCTCAGATTTGCACCTACAAAGATACACACAGGTAGACATATAAACATGTAATAAAGCCATACAGGTGCAAAGGGGCCCTCTTGGAAACATGACTTATACAAACAGGACATAAATGCAGAAACACCCACATACCTGACTCATGACTGAAAAAGCACACATACACACCTAGACACAAATACAAACACATGCACAGGAGCTCACATCTAAAAGCACAAGTGCACTCTTAGACACATGACTCCCAAAACAAATAGATATCTAGAAACTTCTCTACCACCAGAAAACATATATAGGATACATGACGCAAGATACTCTTCTGACTGTCATTCCCTGGACACTTAACTCACATGGTCAAGGACGCTGTGCTCCCGTGGCCTGGCTTGGACACTTCTCCCCCGGGGCTCTCTCTCTGGCCCCAGCCTGGCCACCACCTCTGCACAGAATCACAGCATGTAGGGACCTCAGCAGCACACACACATGCATTGCCCACTCTCTTGAGAGATGAGAAGGTCAATGGGATATGAAGATTGTCAAAAAAGTTCTAGTCCTTGAGTCATATCATCAGTAAGGCCCTTCTGGTCCAAGTATCAGATTTCCTGGCTTTGTTTAAGAACTGGCTGGAGAAGTGGGGAGCTGAGGGATGGAGCAAGCAAAAGGAGGGTGGTCATTTCCCCTTCTTCTGCAACTCCCTGCACCACTTTCCTCTCCAGCCTAAACACTCTCTCAATGCTTGAAATATGCCCAGGGGAGATGCTTTCCTTTTAGGACTCATCAGGATGATGGCCTTATCCTGGGAATAGGGAATTCCCCAGAGAAAATCCCCCCGTAACTCCCCTCTGCCTGCTCTCCTGTGCCATCCAAGTTTCTTGAAGAATTCTTCTTCTCAGCCCTTGGCAGCCAGGCAGCTTGCTGCAGATGCTGTGGTCCCCCCAGCCCAGGCCTTTCAGAGAGGGCCGGCCCTCACTTGGGGTCAGACAAAGGGCTTTGGAGGGAGTCAGGTGCCCTGAGCCCACCTCTGCCCTCAGGATGGGTGAAGGATGGGCAAGGCCCAGGGTGGCACATTGGAGTTGTTGGATTAAGACTTGCAAACAGTGCCATTGCACTCAGAGCAAAGGGGTGCTCTGTGGGTTAAGAAAGAGGACAAAGTGGCCAGCTGCTTGAAGGAAGGAGCCCTACCTTTTCTATTCACCATTATACATCTAGCCACTAAGACAGTTTCTGGCATATAGTAGGGATCCAATCAATATTGATTAAGCAGACATAAGTAATGAAGTTGGAGGAAGAGGGGCTACTGGCCAAAGAGTCTACAGGCCTTGCCAAGTGAGCCCTGGAAGGGTTCCCCCAACTCCCTTCCATTTCCTGGGGATCCTGGGGGACCTGACACTGGAGGTGAGCAGCCTTTGTGTATAGCTGCTTTGAAATCAGTTCTGATCCTTAGTGGGCACAGCAGGTGCTTCTGTATGCTACCCCTTGTCTCCCAAACCACAGGAGTGTGGGAAGCAGAGTTCTCGAATCTGGAGTCAAGCTGAAGGACATGGCCCTACACCTGGGGTGGCTTTTACCTGCTGGGAGAAGTTGGTGGGTTACAGACCTCTCCAAGCACCAGTTTCCTCAACTGTAAAATGGGAATAATCATAACTACCTCACAGGATAAAAAGAATATGCATAATGACTATGTGATGGTGCTGTGAACAGTTGATTGTGCACCATGGATGATTGTATGGTATGTGAATATATTTCGATAAAACTGAATTTAATTTAAAAAAAAAGAATATGCATAAAGCCGCTGATCTGGCCGAATAAAAGCTACTTATGTTATAATAATGGCGATGATTTAAAAGCAGCTGAAAGGCTGCCCAGAAGAAGTGGCGGATGCTTCCGAAGCCGGCGCCTCCGTCTCCGGCCGGTACCCCCTTGCTGGCAGGTGCCACTAGGCGGCGCGCTGCAGCTTACGCTGCCGCCGCCACTTCAGCCTCGCGCTAAAACCGTGGGTCTGGAAGGGACATGCGCCCTGGCCGCACCCAACCCGAGAGAGGCCACTCTCGGGAGTGGGTTAGGCCCTCAGTTGTCAGGGGGAGGAGGCTCTGAGACGACTCGGTTTTCAGGATCTTGGGTGGGAAGGTGAGTTCCTGATCCCTGCCTTGACCCACCCACTCCCGGACAGCCCCCAAAGGCCTGGATTGGAGGGGGCTAACGTCCTTCAGGCTTTACCATCGCCTTGTAATGAGATTATCATAGCCATGTTGAGCGCGTTCTAGGTACCAGATCCCGTTCCAAGTCCTTTATATGCAGACAGCCACCCCGTGAGGTAGGTGTTATTTCTCCCGCTCAACAGATGAGAGAACTGAGGCACGGAGAGGGAACTTGCCCAGGCGCACACACAACTGTTGAAGGGTGCAGTGGGGATTAAAATCCAGAAGGGTGCAGTGGGGATTAAAATCCAGACGGTCTGCATCTCAAACTTGCACTCTTTTTTTTTAATTGAGGCAAAGTTCACATAACATAAAATTCACCATTTTTAAAAAACATTTTCAAATGTACATTTAGGGTTTTTGGTATATTTACAAAGTTGTGCAACCATCACCACTCTCTAATTCCAGAACATTTCATTACATTCCCCAAAAGAAACCTGATGTGCATTAAGCAGTCACTCGGCATAGCCTCTTCCTCCCAGTCCCTGGCAGCCACCAGTCTGCAATCTGCTGCCTGTCTCCATGGACTTGTCTATTCTGGATATTTCATATAAATGGAATCATGTAATATGTGACCTTTTGTTTGGCTTCTTTCACTTAGCACAATGTTTTCAAGGTTTGTTCATGTTGTAATATATACCAGTACCTAATTCCTTTTTGTGGCAATACTATTCCATTTATGGACATACACATTTTGTTTATCCATTCATCAGTTGATGGATATTTGGTTTGTTCCCACTTTGAGTCTATTATGGATAATGCTCCTGTGAACATTTATGTTCAAGTTTTTGCACTGACATATGTTTTCAGTTCTTTTGGGCATATACCTAGGAGTGGAATTGCTGGGTCATCAGTCTTGTATTTTTTTTTTACTATTTAAAGCAGTTTTATTGAGACATAGTTACATACTATACAGTCCACCCAAGGTACGCAATCAGTGGCTTTTAGTATAATCACAGAGTTGTGCATTCATCACCACAGTCAATTTTAGACCGTTTTCATTATTCCCAAAAGAAAAACCCTATACCCCTTAGCAGTCATCTCTCAATCTCGCTATCCTTCCCCAAATCCACAGAACCACTAATGTAATTCTGTCTATATAGAGTCACTTATACTTAAAGAATACTAAATGATTACTGTTAACTATAGTCCATAGTTTGTGTTAGGTGTGTTTTTCCCATATACCATCCTGTTATTAATATCTTGTACTAGTGATGTACATTTGTTATAGTTCATGAAAGAAGATTCTTATATTTTTGCAAACATCGTCTACCACAGGGCTCACTGTGTTGTACCGCCCATGTTTTATCTCCTAGCTTTCCTTCTTTTAACATACATGACCTTAAACTACCCCTTTCAACCTCATTCACACACATAATTCAGTGCTGTTAACTATAATCACAATAATGTGCTACCATCACCTCTATCCTTTTCCAAACATCTACAATCAACCTAAATAGAAATTCTGTACAAATTGAGCATCAGCTCCCCATTCTCTACCCCTTTCTATCTCCTGGTAACCTATATTCTAGATTCTAACTTTGAGCTTGCTTATTATACTTAGTTCATATCAGTGAGATATTTGTCCTTTTGTGTCTGGAATATTTCACTCAACATAATGTTCTTCATGTTCATCCATGTTGTCTCAGGTATCAGGATTTCATTCCTTTTTACAGCTGAATAATATTCCATCATATGTATATACCGTATTTTGCTAATCCATTCATTGGTTGATGGACACTTGGATGACTCCATCTTTTGGCATTTGTGAGTAGTGCTGCTATGAGCATGCTGTGCAAGTGTCTGTTTGCATCCCTGCTTTCAGTTCCTCTGGGTATAAACCTAGTAATGGGATGGTCGGATCATATGGCAATTCTATAGTTGGCTTCCTGAGGAACCACCAAACTGTCCTCTACAGCGGCTGTACCACTTTACATTCCACCAGTAGTAAATGAGTGTTCCTCTTTCTCCACATCCTCTCCAACACTTGTAGTTTCCTGTTTTTTTAATAGTGGCCATTCCAGTAGGTATGAAATGATATCTCATTGTGATTTTGATTTGCATTTCCTAATAGATAGTGATATTGAGCATCTTTTCATGTGCTTTTTGATCATTTCTGTTTCCTATTTGGAAAGACATCTATTCAAGTCTTTTGCCCATTTTTAAATTGGGCTGTTTGGCTTTTTATTGTTGAGTTGTAGGAATTTATTCTGGATGTTAAACCCTTATCAGATATGTGGTTTCCAAATATTTTCTCCCACTGCACAGGCTGCCTTTTCACTTTCTTGACAAAGTTCTTTGAAGCACAGAAGTTTTTAATTTTGAGGAGGTCCCATTTAAATATTTTTTCATTGCTTGTGCTTTGGGTGTCAAGTCTGAAAAACAATTATCTTTCACAAGATCTTGAAAGTGTTTCCCTACATTTTCTTTTAGGAGTTTTATGGTCCTGCTTCTTATAGTTAGGTCTTTGATCCATTTTGAGTGAATTTTTGTATAAGGTGTAAGGTAGGGGCCATTCCTTTGGATATGCTATCCAGTCAGCACCATTTGTTGAAGAGACTATTCTGTCCCACTTGGGTGGACTTGGCAGCTTTGTCAAATATCAATTGGCCGTAGATGGGAGGGTCTATTTCTGAATACTCAATTTGATTCCATTGGTCAATATATTTAGCTTTATGCCAGTACCATGCTGTTTTGACCACTATAGCTTTGAAATATGCTTTAAAGTCAGGAAGTGTGTGCTCCAACCTTGTTCTTATTTTTCAAGACATTTTTGGCTATCTGGGGCCCCTTACCCTTCCAAATAAATCTGGTAATTGTCTTTTCCAATTCTGCAAAGTAGGCTGTTGGAATTTTGATTGGGATTGCATTGAATCTGTAAATCAATTTTAGTACAATTGACATTTTAATGATATTCGAATCCCCATGAATACAGAATGTCCTTCCATTTATTTAGGTTTCCTTTGATTTCTTTAAGCAGTGTTTTGCAGTTTTCTGTGTACAGGTCCTTTATACCCTTGGTTAAGTTACTCCTAGATATTTTATTATTTTAGTTGCTATTGTAAATGGAATTCTTTTCTTGATTTCCTCCTTAGATTGCTCATTACTAATGTATAGAAACACTACTGTTTTTGCATGTCAATCTTGTATCCCACCACTTTGCTGAGCTTATCAGTTCTAGTAGCTTAGTGCTGGATTTTTCAGGACTTTCTATATACATAAGATCATGCCATCTGCAAATAGTGGAAGCTTTACTTCTTCCTTTCCCCTTTGGATGCCTTTTATTTACTTTTCTTGCCTAACTGCTCTTGCTAGAACTTCTAGCACAATGTTGAGTAACAGTGGTGATAGTGGGCATCCTTGTCTTGTTCCAGATCTTAGAGGGAAAGCTCTCAGTCTTTTGCTATTGAGTATGATGATAGCTATGGGTTTTTCATAGATGCCCTTAATCATGTTGATGAAACTTCTTTCTAGTCTTATGTTTTGAAGTGTTTTTATTAAAAAAGGATGCTGGATTATGTAAAATGCCCTTTCTGCATCAGCTGAGATGCTCACATGGTTTTCCCCTTCTATTTGTTAATGTGTTGTTTTACATTAATTGATTTTCTTGTGTTGAACCATTCTTGCATGCCTGGGATAAAACCCACTTGGTCATGTTGTATAATACTTTAGATGTGTTATTGGATTCAGTTTGCCAAGTATTTTGTCAAAGATTTTTGCATCTATATTCATTAAGAAAATTGGTCTGTAATTTTCTTTTCTTGTAGTATCTTCATCTGGTTTTGGTATTGGGGTAATGTTGGCTTCATAGAATGAGTTAGGTAGTGTTCGTTCCTCTTCAATTTTTTAGAAGAGTTTAAGTAGGATTGGTATTAATTCTTCATGGAATGATTGGTAGAATTCACCTGTGAAGCCATCTGATCCTGGACTTTTTTTCATTGGTATGTTTTCAATGATTCTTTACTTTGTAATTGGTCTGTTGAGGTCTTCTATTTCTTCTAGAGTAGGTTGTTCATGTGTTTCTAGGAATTTGTCCATTTCATCTAAGTTTTCTAATTTGTTGGCATGCAGATGTTCACAATATCCTCTTATGAACCTTTTTATTTCTGTGTAGTCAGTAGTGAGGACCCCTTCTCATTTCTGATTTTATTTATTTGCATCTACTCTCTTTTTTTCTTTGTTAGTCTAGATAAAGGTTTGTCAGTTTTATAGATCTTCTCAAGGAACCAACTTTTGGTTTTGTTTATTTTCTCTATGATTTTTTATTCTCAATTTCATTTATTTTTTCTCTAATCTTTGTTATTTCTTTCTTTCTGCTTGCTTTAGGATTATTTGCTGTTCTTTTTCTAGTTCCTCCAGGTGTGCAGTTAGGTCTTTGATTTTAGCTTTTTCTTCTTTTTAAATGTAGGTGTTTAGGGCTATAAATTTCCCTCTCAGCAGTGCCTTCACTGTATCGCATAACTTGTGATATGTTGTGTTCTCATTTTCATTTGTCTCCAGATAATTTACTGATTTCTCTTGTAATTTCTTCATTGACCCACTGATTGTTTAAGAGTTTGTTGTTTAACCTA
>PVKY010014764.1:0-10445 GCA_004027775.1 Bradypus variegatus | reverse complement strand
TTTCTGCCCAGCCTCCCCTCCCCTCTTCCTTTTTCAGGTACCCAGGTGTGGTAGCTCCTTTCCCAGGTGCCCCCACAGGCAGAAGGCGGGAGCAGCTTTAGAGCCTTCGTGTCTTTGGGGAAGAGTTGGCCCATTGAAGGCCTTCAGCTAGAGAGAGGTGTACTAATGGAGAGAAGAATCCTAAAGAACGGAAAGGCACAACAAGCATGCCACGTCCTGGGGTGGCCGGCTATGGAGGGCTGGCCACAAGGTCAACCACACCTGCCAGGACATGGCTGGGGTCCTGCAGGTGGCTGAAGTCCTGACCAGTGGTGGGAGCTCAGTGTCATCTTCTATAAATAGGGTCTAGCCTGTGACTCCCAACCTTGGCTGGACATTAGAAACACCTGGGAAGTTTTAATAAGTCCCATGCACCAGCAGGAAATCAGGCCCATTAAATCAGAGCCTCAGGGAGCGAGCCGGGCACCTGCATCTTTAACCCACTCAAGCGACTCCAAGGAGCAGCCAAGATGGAGAAAATTGATCTAAACATTAGCCTGCCATGCCTCACGGCATTGCAGGATTTCAGGACCACAGAATGCTAGAGCAGGACAGGGCCCACCTCCTGCCGCTTACAGAGGAGGAGGTTTCCAGAGACCACGTGGCTGGCCCGAGGCCACACAGCACAGGAGGGACAGAGCCATTTCCTCTACCCCCTCCTCCCCATGCCCTCCCTCAGAGACCGGCAGGAAGCTCCAGTCTTCATGGGGAGCTGGGTATGTGCAGGCCTTCAGGACCCCTGACCTCCAGGAAGGAATCCTGAGAAGCTGTGGAGACCCTGAGGCCCTTCCTTGGAGAAAAATTCCAGGTGCTTGAGAAGGGGAAAGGACTGGGCAACAGATGACCATTTGAGTTTTATGGTGTCTTTACACCAAAAAGGAAGTAAAAATTGCAGAACTGCTCTCCACTAAAGAGCATCTGGGTTGTATAAAGGGACCATAAAGAGGCTACAGAAAACCCAGAACAGCCCAAATGGGCATCTGCCCTGCCATATGGCTCTGTCCCCACCCTCCTCTTCCTCTCTCACCCAGGCTCAAAGCTTGGACGGCTCCCTGCCTTTAGGAGGGGGTCCATTCCTCCTCTCCCCATCCCTCTCCCCACTGGTGGAGAGAGACAAGGGTGGGGCTGTTGGGGGCTCTGCGCTCCACCCAGTGGGCAGAGTTAATAAGCTAATGGGTTTGGCTTTGGCTGCAGGTAACACAGCATCAGGCTGAAAGTGGCTTCCCCAAGCGTGGTCCACGGAGCAGCAGCTTTGACATCATCTTGGTACCTGTACTGCTAGAAATGCAGAATCGTAGGCTGAACTCCAGACCTACTGCATCAGAGTCTGCACTTTCCATGAGATCCCAGGTGATTCAGGTACATATTAAAGTTTGAGAAGCACTGGCCTAAATTTAAAAAGGCATTTATAGCTCATTTAACAACTAGCCCCAAAAGGCAACTCCAGTTTTGGTTAACTCACTCCTGAGGGATGCCAGGGCTCTTTATCTCTGCATCTCGGAGAGTCTCTTGGCCTTCACCTCAGGGTCTCAAGGTGGCTGCCATGGTGCAAGCATCATTATATAGTGTCCAAAATACAGGAAGAGTAGGAAAGCTGGGGGATTTTTCTCCTCTGTCTTTGAAAAAATCTTTCCAGAAGCTTCTAGGAATTGTCTTCTTAGGTCCCATTGGCTAGATGCATGACACGCCCACACCTAAACCATCACAGGCAAAGGGTAGTCGGATTACTGTGACTGGCCCTTGAAGCACTGACCAGCCATGTGTCTGTCCTCAGGGTCAGGGCAGGGACACCTGCTCCCAGCACATAGTTACCTACCAGAGAGGTGAGCAAAATAGGGCTCTGATATCAAGGAGAGGGCGTGGCCATCCAGCGTGTGCCACGGATCTGGCTGCACTTCCATGGCCTCTTTCTCGTGGTCTCTCTCTGACTCACAGCTGTCACTGCACAGCGCACCATGGTCCTCTGTGCCACGGAATATTTATCTGCTCTGCAGACCCAGGATGAGACTTGTGGGAGGAAGGCAAGGAAGGCATTTGGCGTCAGATCCAAGCCATGGACTCCAGTCCAAATTTGATCACAAGCAACAGAAACCATCTCTGGATTACTCAACTTTTTGAAAGAATTCATTGGGAGGCATTGGGGTAGGTCACAGGAGTGTAGGAAACTGAAATGGGAACAGTGAGACTCCCGGGTGCAGCCATCACTGCAGCCTTTGGGTCCTTCTGTCAGCGTCTCTCTGTTCATGACTCACTTCCCCAGAGGAGGACCTGACCGGGCTGTCTCGGTCACATGGGCTGGGGGAGGAAGTGGCCTTGGACTGAAAGTCCCACCTTGACCACGGCAGCAGGGAGGGGGAGTTCCTCAGTGGGACCCTGAGGGCTGCTATCAGAACGAGGCCGGCAGAGAGAACCACATGTGCCCCCCGTGCACCCTCCCCTGCACTGACCACCCCTCCAGCTGAGCCTCCTCATCCCCACTTATGCTGCGATCCCCTCCGGGACTGCTGCCTCTCTCCTGTCTGCTCCTGTAACTTCCATCCTCCTTTAGACCCAGTTTAAACCACCGTCCTCCTCCAATAGGCTCTGTGATTTCTGCTTATCTTATCTGAATCCTGAAGATCTACTGCCACAGAAACTCAACTGCATTTTAATGTTTGTTTAACTTTTCACATATGTTTATCACCTCCACCAGCAGCCTGTGACTAGCCCAGGTTGCAGACACTCTGACCCTAGTCTGCATTAGCATTGCTTCCCACACTGGGCAGGGATGGCTCATGGAAGAGAGGGCACCGTGGATTTGCACATTTGGCTTTGAAACTTCTATAGACTGGGAGGTCCTCAGTGTGGTGCCATGTCTGGGTGCAATGCCAAGTCCCTGGCCCAGGACAGCCTTTTTCCTCTCAGCAGCCGTCCTCAGTGGCCATGGTGTAGGACAGTTATCAAAGGGATCCAGCCAGCCCCAAAACCTCCTGTGACTCTGACATAGTCACCGCCGACACCCTTCTGACCTTTCTGTGCTCCAGGCACAGGTCACAGGGCACTGCATTTACAATGAGTGAGGTGGTAGGCTCTAGATTTCAGAGACCAGGAAACTGAGGCACAGAGCATCCCAATGTCCTGCCCACATTCTCAGAGTGAAGAGGGGCAGAGCTGGGTTCATCCAAGGGAGTCTGAGTCCAGAGACTGTGCGCAGAGTCCTCGTGCAGGACACCACGACCGTATCCCTTTGAGCAGCCACATTCTCCAGGCTGCTTGTGACTTGCAGAGCAGGAAGGCATTTCCCAGCCTTTGCCTATGCCCGGTTTTAACTCATTTCCTATTTAGCACAAAGCTTTTATTAGATTCAAGTTATCATTTTAGTTGACATGCTACTTTACTCAATCGTTCCTGCATTAATCATATCTGTGTTTTGCTCACTAATGTTTCTCAGAATCTGGCAGAGTTCTTGGTACATGGCAGGAACTCATCATTATTTGCCTAATTTAACTGTTTTACATTTTTTGTGCACCCGATCACACTGAACAGTGTTTTGCACAAAGTAGTTGCCCAAAAAATACTTGCTACATGACTGCGTGACTAATCAATTACTTTTCAACTGAGCAGTTATTATTGTCCTTACAAGTGAATATAATAAAATGACCACAATGTGCTTTTATTACTGTACATCAATTATCCCAATTAGATGCTCCCTAAGCTTCAGAGGGAGTATGATTTTGTTCCTCTGATTTGAAGCTCAGGTCTTTTCAGCTTCAATATATGCAGGTTTGGAAAACATGAAATTTATAATGTAGATGCTGTGAAACCCTCATGCTGGTGGCCAATTAAAAAAATTCCTATAGAAATTTGTATCCTTTAGGAATGAGGGTACATTTTGGAGTGGTGCTCAGCCGAGTCAGGTTTAGGGAATTAGTTTCAGGGAGATGACTGAAGAGTAGAAGCTGAGGAGCCAACTTGGCCGTGACACCGCCGAGAGACAAAACTGGGCTTGACGAATGGTGCCGAGGGCAGGAAAGCGCTGCGTTCCAGTCCCAGGGGGGCCACCTGTTTGCTGACGACTGGCAACTCTATCCTTTAACTACAGCTGTGTTATGGAACAGGGTGGTGGGGGGAAGTTTTCTTCAGCCCTCAGAGAACAAAACAGATTTCCTCTTCCACAATCTTGCTTCTGAGAAACCTCCTGGGGTTTATCTGTGGTAGATATTTAACCACGACCTGCTATGAGCTGAATCCAAGACTCTATGAAATACAGATGGGAGGTGGGGGAAGTTGGGGGTCAACTTATTCCCCTGAGCACATTCTCTAAAAGGGATCCCTTTATAACAATATTTTTTTTCCATCATAAAGAGTACACCTTTTTATTCAAAGGAAAAAAAGAAATGTACATTTTTATTCTTCATTTGCTTTTAGCAATTTGATCAAGATTATAAGAAGGTGTCTGGGCTGTGTACATCCTAGGGCAGGGGCCCCAGGCAGGGAAAGTGGCTGGGCGGCCCATGGTCCTTGGTGGCAGCAGCCTCAGGCACCACTAGCTATAGCCACTGCCACACAGCTCCACCCTAGGGTGTGGCCCTCCCACACCATCCCCAAGAGCCCACCAGCCCTGTGCCCAGGAGCCACGGGCTGCTCTCCCTCCCCAGGACCTCAGGGCAAGGGAGGGCTCCAGGGCCACCTGGGCTCAGGCAGGCTGATAGCTTCAGTAAGAGACTGAGGCTGGAGGCCAGGGTCACTGCTGCCCTGATTTCTTCTTCTGGAAGCTGAAACTTGGTCATCTGTTCAGTATTCTTTGTTTTTGAGCAAAATAGTCAGCTATTTTGCTGTCATGAGTGCCAGCTCATGATTCCAGGACGTAGTTAACCTTGAGCACAATTTCATCATTGGGAGCAGCGTCAGATTCAAAGTAGATGTGTTGATACTTGTGATTGCTTAGATACTTGAGTTTAAATATTGTGGGACTGGGGCTTTTTCTTTCAGCAAGGTCACAGGCACAGAGCAGGTCAGAGTTGATTGAGATGGGTTTCTGCTTAATCCAAAACTTAATGCTGGCTTTCTGATTTGTAAGGGGGTGCCTCTCTATCTTGTCTGCAGAGATACCTAACTTGTACGTGGATCATGCTGAATCTGAGTGACTTGTAATGTGGCTGCTAAGCTTATCCTGTACTATAGCTCTGTCAATTTGCAAATCCTCCCCCAAACCCCCATCTGCCCTTGAACTGTTCTTGCGGACTGGGCAGAAATCCAGTGCGCTCTGCCTCTCCAAGGTGCTCTAAAGTCCCATGCAACACTGGGGGCGCTTTGCTTCTCCAGGCGATCCTGAGGGCCTGAAATTTTCTGAGATCCTTTCCTTCACTTCACTGCCTTTAGCATGACTTCCTTCATGGTGCCCTTTTCATTGTCCAACTGAATAAGGGAGAATCCGTGCATGGCATTTACCTGAACAAAGAGTGGCTCTTTGGCTGTCAGACCAGGAGATGAATACCTTTCATCTGGGGTGAAAGTAATGAAGCCCACATATGAATGGGCTGTTTGGAATCCAGTGGGGGGAAATCTGTGTCAGCCCCCCTGCCTTCTCAGCAGTTTGCAGGCAGTAGGCACTGATGTTGTCAGTTGGTTCCCATCTTTCACTTGTGTACCGCCAGCAGGTGAACCCAATCAGGTCCCGCACTCTGGCCGTTGTCACCATGATCGTTGGCAGCAATCTGTCCTGGCTGGAGTGCAGGGCAGTTAGATGTCACTCTTCTTGGTTGCTGCTGTCCCTACATGACCCTTGCCAACACATTTGGAATACTCGTTAAAGCAGTTATTCAGCTGCAGAGGGCGCTGCTCCAGGTGTGCAGGTAATACTGACTGCTTTCCAGAACTTGTTCTGGAAAGGTTTTTCTTTGAGGGACTTTTTTTTCAAACAGTGACTTTAACTCCTGGGTTGACTGCATTGTCCAAGAAGGCCCTTCTTTCTGTGGACCAATTCTCTTAAAATCCTATTTTCTCTTCTTTATATTGTTTCTTGGGCTCACCTCCCCGAGCTGCTCCCACACAGCAGGCCAGGCCAGCCCCAGGACATGTTTCAGAGGAAAGATCCCTGACCGGAACCCCACACTCTCAGGGTCCTTGGGGGACCAGCTCTCCTCCCAGCCCGCTCGGCTGCTGCTTCCCAGGCTCACCCTCATGCCCCCACTGCCCACCGCCACTGGCCAGCAGAGCAGCAACCCTGGGGCCCCAAGTCACACCATGACCTGGAACTACACCCCAACCTGTAAGAATATTTTTAAGGTAATACATGGACATAAATGTTGCTAAGGCCGTGATGAGTGGCATTGGAGAAAGCAAGGTGCAATAAGCCTCCACGGTTTTGTACCAAAGAGTCAAGATGGGGTGGGGGTGTGGGACAGCTTTATATGTGGGTTCACTCACCACCCCTCCTCCCCAAAGGCTCAGGCCCAACCCCGTCCTACCCCCAGCCCACTCAACTGGGGTTAGAATCAGTCTGTGCTTCTGAATCTGATCCAAACCAGAGAAAAAGCCTGGAAGAATTGCTGTGAGAGCTGCAGGTGACTCCCTCTCCCATGGCATACTGATGGATGTGGTCAGCATCACAGCCCTGGGGGGATGTTCAGGCCCAAGCTCAGGACTCCATCCCCTTAGTCACTGGAGCTGATGGCTTCATTGCCTGGCAGTCACCTCTCTGTTGGGGATGCAAATAAATCTCCACTGCCCCCCAGGGCAGGGGGCGAGAAGACTAATGGAACAGCTATTGCAAATCTCTCTGCAAAAGCATAAACAATGAAACAGGTTTCTGGATGGCTTGGATGATGTGCCTGCAACTCCAAGAAGCTCCTTTTCAGCAGTCTTTGTAATAGAGAAGAGAGATTGGTAGACAGGGACTCACTATTGTGATTGTCTCATGCTGCACCATGACAGGCACTCTCTAAAACCGTTCTCGAGTTCATGTGGCAGGGCCAGCTGAGTTTGAGTTTCAAAAACCCTAGAGGGCTGAGTAATTTTCTTTGCAATGAACAGTTTTGACCCAGGACTTTGGGAAACAAGGGAAAAAATACTTTCTAAAAAGAGTTTATTTCTCATCAGCGATGCCTCTATTTACCCAAAGAATAATGAACACAGACAAAAACACTGAAAACACACACAGATAGGGGAAGGGACAGGAGCATAAATTTTTATTTTAGGCTTAAGTGCTGAGTTCCCCCACAGTTGATATGTCCAGTCCAAATTGCTCTCTCAAAAGCCCAAAATTGGAGCCTCTTCACTGAATTCCAAGGTGGCAGGGCCAGGTAAGGCTTGCTTGAGAGCTCTCGTCCCCTCAGTTGGCTGTATCATTCAATGTCTGAAGCCTGGACTGTCATCCTAAATGGTCAGTAAGGAGTCTGTCTTCCCTCTTACTGTCCAGGAGCTGTCTTCCTTCCCAATTGTCCAGGAGTTCCCCTGAGCATTTCCCTGCTTTCTGGGCCCATCATGTTTGATAATTTGCATCTTCTTTTACAGATGACTTTCTTACTGGGCACTATTTCAGCATGCAATTGGTGTTTAACATTTTAGGAATGTTTCCTTTTTGAAAGCATTATCTTGGTTTTTCAGAAGTGAACTAATCTGCACCTAAAAGATAGTCACGTGGGCTGCTGAACCAGAGGTGGAGCCATTACGATGTGTTGAGGGAAGAGAATGGGATGGGGTCTCCGGGAAGTTGAGGATTATCCCCAGAAACTAATCCCTTCTTCCAGAGAAATGCATGGTGTGTGCATGTCTGTGTGTGTGTGTGCACTTACACTGGGGTATCTGTGTATGTGTGTACATGTGCAGTGCAGACATTTTGCAAGACCAAGCAGCTTGTTAAAAACTTACCAGTATTTCTTTCCTTCTTCCCTGCTCATCATCCTTTCCCTTTCCTTCTGCATCCTGGGATTGTACGTCCCAACAAGTTTTAGCTCATGAACTTTTCCTTCATCTCTATTATCTGGGCAACTTGGGCCAGGACAGCTATTACCATTATTATCATTGTTGTTTTCTGATTTTGTTTGTCCAAGTCGAGTTGGGATGATCATAAAGCCTTGATGCGTGAAGTCTGATGGATAGCTACGGTGTACTGGACACTGCACTGGACTAAGATTCATAGAACGGACCAGGAGTCCCACTTCCTTCCTGCAGTGGCTCTTGTTTTTAAGAATGAATAATGCAATCTAGTCCTGAGGCTCTGAGGCCACCGCGGGAGCCGGGCTCTGGGAGCTCAGTACTTGGTGTCTCCTTCCCGTCTCTCCTCTGCGAATCTCCCGCTTCCTCCCGCCATCCTTTGAGATAATCGGGGAGGGGGACGGGAGGGTAGGGGAACCTACCCATTTGGTTGGCATCGAGGCTGAGATGCAGAGAATGGAAAAGGCTTGAGCTCACAGGGAGCAGAACAGGGTGGGAAGGAGGCAGGGCTGGCCGCAGGTGCTGACCCGGAAGCTGTACTGTCAGGTGTCGCTGACCCGGAAGGTCTTCTGTCGGGGACCGCTGACCTGGCAGTCAGGACGTCCGCAGTCCTATCCACTGCCCACCTTTGCTCCCGGGCCGGGGTCGGCCCTGGTCCCCACCTACAGGGAAGACTGTGAGAGGCCCACGGAAGACCCCAGGACCGGGGTAGTGGGTTTGTAGAGAAGGCAGCTCCGCCATCAGAGCGTGAGGCCCGGTCGCTCCTCCCTGGAGTTTCGCGTCCCGGTCAGCGGGGGAGAAATCAATACCCGCCGCCACCGAGACGAAAGTGTGCGGTAATTTTTGAGCAGGCCGTGGGCTCAGCTGACTCCCGGCCTCTCCCTGCCCCTCTCCACCGGACAGTCATCTCTTAATAATCCAGCCAGGACTGGAGAAGATGGAGAGAGAGGCCCCCAGCACTTTCTCTCCCTGATTGCGCTGCCGCGAGCGTCACCCACTTCGGAAAGGCTGCATTTCCCACCCTTCTGGAGTGTCGAAATGAGAGAAATATCCAAAGGTTGTGGAATTTGCCCCGATGCCCCCAACTCATTAAGTCATTTCTCATTTCGGCAGGAGTCATGTGGCCACCTGGCTTGGACTGCAGTCCGCGCAGCACCGGGAGGAGCCGTGGGCCTGAGCTTGCCGGGATCACACATCTTGGCTGTCATTTCCACTGCTGTCTTCGGCTATTTCCTTTCCCCACAATTAACAGGAAACCAATTCGGAGACGGTGGAGAGGCTAGGCTGATCTGCCGCTTGGTCAAACTTGTGCCAACCATGAGCCCTCCTGGCTTGTGCCGAGAGTTGTGGGGACCAAAGGATATCACCCCCAGTTCTCCCTCCCCAGAGGCCATGATCCAGCTAGGAGAGGAGACATATCAAATAGCTCATTAATTCCTTCAACAAACCTTTGCTGAGAGCCCACCCACAGTGAGCGTAGCACTGTCCTGGGCAGTGAACTTGGTGTCACTGTCCTTTATTTGTGGAAAGAAAGAAAATGCAGATCAGTGACAAGTCAGGAGGTTGTTTGTGTGTTTGGGCCGCTCTGGGTGTTAACAGGAGCACTGTACCCAGACGAGGCTTCTGGGGGTTGGTGGCTAAGCACAGACTTTAAGATTGAGTAAGGGTTTAGCGAAAAGAGTGAAGGAAAGGTGTTCCAGGCAGGGGCAAAGGTCTGGAGGAAAAAGAGTGTGGTTAAAGGAGAGAGTTGGGGTGAAGATAATGGGAGGAAGGCAGGGGCTGGGGGTGGAGGGGCAGACAGAGGGAGATGATGTCGGGCCTTGTAAGCCCATTAGGGAGCAGGGAGGGTCTTTTAGAAGGAGGGGGGCAGCCTCAGTGAGGTTTAAGCAGGCTGTGACCCGAGCACGTTGGCACATTGGAAGGATCACTCTACACAGCATGGAGGATGCCTAGGAGAGGGTGGCGGCACCCAGGGCCAGGAGTCCGCCATGAAGTGGGCAAGGCAGTGGGAGTGAGAGGGGGCAGTCCGTGAGTGAGGAGAGAGAGCACAGAGGAGGGGAACATGGCAGAGGCAGGGGGTATCTGATTTAGCGGTAGAGAGCACGTTGGTGGTTTTATGTGGGCAATTCCATGAAGTGACGGGGGAAGCTTAGCTCATCCCAGCTGGGAAGTGGGTGGGAGGTGAGGAAGGGGAGTATGGACATCTGTCAGGGGGTTGGCGCAAATGGGAGGATGGACCCAGCATGACAGCTGGAGGGGACTCAGAATGTGTGTCTGTGTGTGCGCATGTGCACATGTGTGTGTGTGCATGTGCACATGCCTATGCATATATATATACATGGGTGTGTGGGCGTGTGTGTGCACATGCCTATTCATATATATATACACGTGGGTGTGTGGGCATGCGTGTGCACATGCCTGTGCATATATATATACACGTGAGTGTGTGGGCATGCGTGTGCACATGCCTATGCATATATATATATATG
>PVKY010014763.1:0-10438 GCA_004027775.1 Bradypus variegatus | reverse complement strand
AATGAGACGAAATACTTTCAGTGGCTGAGAGATTTCAAGTGGAGTCGAGAGGTCACTCTGGTGGACATTCTTATGCACTATACAGAAAACACCTCTTAGGTTTTAATGTATTGCAATGGCTAGAAGTAAATACCTGAAACTACCAAACTCCAACCCAGCAGTCTGGACTCCTGAAGATGATTATATAATAATGTAGATTACAAGGGGTGATGGTGTGATTGTGAAAACCTTGTAGATCACACCCCCTTTATTTAGTGTATGGATGGATGAGTAGAAAGATGGGGATAAAAACTAAATGACAAATGGTATGGGATGGGGGGATGGTTTGGGTGTTCTTTTTTCATTTTTATTTTTTATTCTTGTTCTGATTCTTTCTGATGTAGGGAAAATGTTCAGAAATAGATTGTGGGGATGAACGCATAACTAGATGATCATACTGTGAACACTTGATTGTATACCTTGGATGATTGTATGGTATGTGAATATATTTCAATAAAACTGAATTAAAAAAACAAATTGGAAGATACAGAGTATGAAAAAAACATTTTAAGATGATCAGACTTAAGAGAAATTTGGGGCTTTTGCCTATACCCTAGACTTCCCAGGGATGTAACCACTTGTTTGTGCAATTAGGAGGAATCTGGGGGAAATCTGAGAAATGCTGGGCTACAGTGGGGGGAGGAGGATACCAACTTGTTTTTCTGCAAACGACTAGCTTGATGTTCCAGCACCATTTATTAAATAGTCCATTCTTTCCCCATTGATTTGAAATACTGTCAGTACTACGTTTTAAATTGTTACACTTGCTTAGGTCTGTCTGGGCTTTGTACACTGGGTGCTAATGACTATTACATGTAAGAATCTGAAAAACTATTCTCATAAGTTTATTTTATTTTTTTAAATACACTTTAGTTTTTAGACCAGTTTTATTTTAGATTTACAGTTGAATTGAGAAGATAGTAACGTTCCCATATACCCATACCCGCTTTCCCCTATTATTAATATCTTACCTTAGTGTGATGCATTTTTTACAATTACAAGTTTATTTTTTTAAGTGTATTTTGGAAACATTTTGTCCAGAGGAAAAAATAATTTTGAATTTTGATTAGAATTGCAATATATTGTAAATAAATCTGTTCATGCCCTTACTGGACGCCTGTGGACTGAGTCCCTGCTCTGCGCTGTGTTTCAGGTTCTGGGGATCCCTGTAGAGCTTCTTGTCTGGAGGGGCTGTTAGAGTCTGAGCGCAGCAGTATATTTCGTATTGACACCATGTGAAGTCTTCCGCCCCATTGTGGGTCTCCACTTACTTAGGCCTAGGGGCTTTTCTCATATTTGCTCCTGCTGTGCTCCAGTGCCAAGTCCCGTAATGCCTGAGAACCTCACCTTAACTCAGAAATGAAGGGGGAGTAGCAGCATGGGGTGATATACCCCGAAAGTCTGAAAGCCTGTGGCCCGCTGGTACCGGACATGCCAGTCATGTTCTCCCCAGAGCTTTCTTTTGGACCTCCTCAAAGGGAATTGTATCAGTACCCATCAGATGAAGGTGTGGCATTTAGAGGAGTAGAAAAAGTTATTTTTGAGTTTAGAAAAATGTTATTGTTGAGTTACAAAATGTCAGCTGATCTGCTGTCCTGCCACAGACAGTGGCTCACAGCATTTTGGATTAGTTGTCAATATTGAAAAATAAGAGGGTTTCACCCACAAATACTCCTGATTTCCAGCTTTTCTTGAAAAATCAAAGATCTTTGCCTTCCCAAACCCCAGTGGTGGCAAGAGCCCAGAAGCAGGTATGTCCGTTACCTAACTCCCCATTATCTCTCCCAGATGGAATGCCACCAGCCATTTATTATTGGGTTTATGCGTCATTTTTTCTTCTAGAAGAACAGTAAGAAAGTGAAATATTTCTTAAACCCAGCCAGCTTCACTCATTTGCGTGACCACCACACTTGCCCCAGTGTGCACTGGAATTTGTAGCCCTGGGTTCAACTAGATGGTGCCTTCTGCTCACCTTTCAGGCCTCGGCTGAAGCAGCACTTCCTTTGGGAAGGCTTCCCTGATCTCCTAAGCCAGCAAGCGCGGGTCTCCTTGCTGAGAGGCCCTCACAACAGTCATCTTATGCTGCTGTAATTGCTGGTTCCGTATCTCCTTTCCTTGCTAGACTGTGAGCTTCATGAGGATAGGTACTCTGTCTTGATCATACATTGGTTCTCTGCATCTTGTCCAACATTTGGCGTGGAATAAGTGCTCAGTGACTATTCAGGGAGTAAATGGGGGAGTCTGTGTTCTCAGTTGTCATTTCTTGGCCCCTGATTCTGTGGTTCTTGCCCCAGGCTTGCAGAATGATCACAAGGCGGTGATGAAGCAAGTGGAGGAGGCCTTGCACCAGCTGCATGCTCGGGACAAGGAGAAGCAGGCCCGGGACATGGCCGAGGCCCACAAGGAGGCCCTGAGCCGCGGGCTGGGCCAGGGCCTCAGCCGCCCTCCGGCTTTCGCCAAAGTGAACAGCATCAGCGCTGGCTCCCCTGCCAGCATCGCGGTAAGCCAGGGCCTGGCAGACCCCATCTCCATCCAGAGGGCTCTGTGGCTCTTGCAGCTTTGGGGCAGGGAACAAACAAAAGGCAGGTCCACTCTCCCCATGTGGGTTGGGGAGCAGCTCCCAATTCATTGCCTCATTCAACACAGTCAGGCCTGCTGTGTGCCCAGTTCTGTGCCAGGGGCCTGGGCTTCTTGAGGGGTGAGCCCCTACTGCCCAGGATGAGGGACCTGTTCACAGTGACTGCTGGGACACAAGGTAGAAGGTGATGAACGTCCAAAGAGAAGAAAGGAGGATCTCTTGGGGCTCAGCTTAGCTTGGCATGACGAATAGAACTACCAGCAACAATCACTGCCTGTTGTTGAGCCCTCCTTTACACCAGGTGTCCTGCTTAACCTATTACATACTTTACCTGATGTATTTGATTTTTTAACAGCTTTATTGAGATACAATTAATGTACCATGCAGTTCACCCATTTAAAGTGTGCAATTCAAATGGCTTTTAGTATATACTCATAGAGTTGTCTCTCCATCCATAATCAGTCAATTTTAGAACATTTTCATTACCCCAAAAAGAAACCCTGCCCCCTCCTTAGCCATTACCCCCCAAGTCCCCCCACCCCCACCCGAAAACACTGATCTGCTTTCTGTATCTGGATTTGCCTATTCTGGACATGTCATATAAATGGAATCATACAGTATGTGTTTTGGGACTGGCTTCTTTCCCTGAGCATGGTTTTCAGGGTTTATCCAGGCTGTAGCTTGTGTCAGCACTTGAGTCCTTCATGGCTGAATAACATTCCGTTGTATGGATATGCCACATTTTGTTTCTCCATTAATCAGTTGGGGGACGCTGGGCTGTTTCCACTCTCTGGCCATCATGAGTAATGCTGTTGGGAACACTCGTGCACAGGTTTTTGTGTGGATGTGTATTTAATATGTAACCCCACAGCCACCCTTTGGGATGGGCAGTAATCTTTATCCCATGTCACCCGTCAGGAAAAGCTTCAAGGACACGAGGTAACTTGTGTTAGGACGCAAAGCTCGTAAGTGGTGGCTCTGGGTTCAGGTCCTGCCAATCTTCTTTAGTGACCATGTGGCTTTCAGTTACACACCAGCTCCATTATATCCACGTCTAGCACGTCTGGCACATCTGGCACACGATGGACATTTGTGGAAGGGAAGAATGAAGGTGATCTGTGTTCTTAGGATCTGGGACCAAAAGGGTTTCCCTAGTCCTGGGTCAGCCTTGTGCCTCTGGGTGCCTGTTTGGGGACTTCTAGGGTGAATGTTCGTCTTGTCTAAATTTTGACACTTAGACAAAATAGGCCCAAATGGGCCTGCACTTGCTCTGCTGTGGTTAAGGCTGAAATGGGGGCACAGAGCACTGGTGGTTCTTTCTGTGGGATCTCAGCCTAGCCTGGGAGCTTCACAACCCAGGAGAGCTTTTCCATCGAGGGGCTGCTGGCTTCAGGGAGAGCTGGGTTGGCCTGTGCCCCTGGAGCACAGACCAGCTTGCTGCTGCTTGACCCTGAACCTGGGTCAGGGCCCCAGAGAGCCACATTTGGCCTCTGCCCTTGTTCCTCAAGGACTCCGTGACCACTGGCTAGCAGACATTTGGCCGGGTCTGGCCACCTGCTGCTGCATGTTCCCTAGAAAGGTTCCCGCTGCCCCTTCCCACATGAGGGCTGCAAATCCCTGACCTCTTGGCTCTGTGCCTGCCATTCTTCCCTGAAGAAAGATGCTCGTTGCCTTGAGGTTACATGGTATATGGAAAGGCAAAGGACACCAGAAGCACGTTGGACCTCTAGACTGATTTTTCATTTTCTCTCCTTTCTTTAGGGTCTGCAAGTGGATGATGAGATTGTGGAGTTCGGCTCTGTAAACACCCAAAATTTCCAGTCGCTGCAAAACATTGGCAATGTGGTGCAGCACAGCGAGGGGGTGAGTCGGGGGTTACGTGGCATCTGGTCAATAACCCTGGAGTTGCTGGGGCCGGAACAGTTGCCTGGGCCTTTGACTGCTGCCCTGTGCTGCTTCTACTCAGGCATGGTCCCTGCCCAGGGCCTTTGCACTTCCTGCTCCTTCTGCCTATAATGCTCTCCTTCC
Source organism: Bradypus variegatus (assembly GCA_004027775.1). Lineage (NCBI taxonomy): Eukaryota > Metazoa > Chordata > Mammalia > Pilosa > Bradypodidae > Bradypus > Bradypus variegatus. The sequence goes on along the minus strand of PVKY010014763.1, from coordinate 5,793 downwards.
CTCACCACCCTCGTCTCAGCCCTCTTCCCTCCCTCATCTTGACACAGAGGACACCTTCCCAGAGATGCCTTTCCCAGCCACCCTATCTGAAATATCCCTCTCCTACCTTCCTGCCCTCCTCTTCTGCTTTCTCTAACTTTCATCCTGTGTGTCTCCTCCCACAAGAATCTGAGCTTTCTGGTACCAGGAATTCTTGTCTGTTTCATCACTGCTGTGTTCGCAGCCCCATCATGGTCTGTCATGTAGGTTTTGGGGGAATATTACAGGGAATTACTACAGCCCCCATGTACTGAGGGCTTCTTGTGCTCCAGGCAGCTCTTTTGGTACATGGTCTCATTGAGATCAGAATTGTTGTTCTTTCCATTTTACACCCAGAAAGGGTAAGTAACTGCTTAATGTCATGACTAATAAGTGTCAGAGAGGAGATCTGAACCCAGGCTGTGTGTCTCCAAAATCTACTCTCAGTCAAGAAGTTCCACTACCTTTCTCAGGCAGCCTGCTATTGATTTTACTGATCTCCTACTATGTGCCAGGTCCTTTGTCAGAAATTGTGGTCACAGTGCAGAACAAGACAGATGTGGCCCCTGTCTTTGTGGAGCTTGTGTTTTGTCCCCTTTAAAAATTATATAGCTGTGACATATATATTCAATTTAAATATTTTTAACTCAAAATCATACTAGACATATTGTCTTCTTTTAACTCTATGAAACTGTAGTAGTTACATGTAAATACTGTCTTAAAAAAATAAACAATGAAGATAAAGATGCATATGGAATCAGCAGGGGGAATTTCCATTTGCTCTTTAATTTCACACCTCTTCCTGGTATGAATACTGTAAATTTTTTGTGCCTTTACCTGTACATGAATATTATATGAAGACTTTGTAAAGAAGGTAAATGGGGCCATCTGTGCCTGATATTTTTGCAACTTCCTTATTTTATTAATTCATCTCAAAGTTACTTCATTCTTTTTAACAGCTGCATGATATTCAGTAGTACGGATGTATCCTTCTTTATTTCTTTTTTAATGTTTCTCTTAAATTATACAAATAATTTCTAATAAATTCATGTAAAAGATGTAATTAATTCAGATAAAGTAAAAATCCCCTGAGACCAGTTCAATTTAAATCCCTTCCCCATTTTTTTCCCTTGATTTTTTTCTTTGCCATTAGATACAAGTAGTGTATGTTTAGAAATGTATAGTTTTATTTTGTGCTCCTTGCTATTTTCTGCAAAGGTCGTATAAACTATTTTGCTACCTTGCTTTTTCCATTAATGATTTTGGCACATACCTCTCGCTGTTTTACTGCTGCATAGAACCCCACTGAATGGATGGGTGAGGTCGCTGCCTTCTCAGTGGATGTTGAGGCCATGTCATTAGTGTATACTTGTGCATGCCTGCACGTGTGGGTGCTTCTAGGGAGTTACAAAAAGTAGAATTGCAGGCTCTTAAGCATATGCATTAGCATGCATTATACATTTAACATTTTATTAGGTAACTTGAAAAGGCTTCCTCATTTATGCTCTAGCAGTCTGTGAGTGTATCCAGTATGTGAGTTATCATTAGCTCTCTAAATTATTGATCTTTAAAAATTTTTGCCAAAATGGCATTTTATTTTAATTTATATTTTCCCAAATACTTGTGAGGTTGAGTTATCTTTTTTAATATGCTCATTAAAATTCATATTTTATTTTGTGAATTACCTCTATATTTTTTCCCAGCTTTTCTATTGGGTTATTTGTCCCTTTTAAAAATTGATTTATAGGGATTCTTTAGATATTCTGGATGTTAAACCTTTGCCTTCTAAATAGTTTGCAAATGTGTTCTCCCAGTTAGTTCCTTGTTTGTTAACTTTGCTTATGGTGACTGATTGCATGAAAAAAATTTTTTAGACTACTGAATTTTTATTTTATTGACTTTATTAATGTTCCAGGGTGCTTCCCCTGCCAAAACCATGTGTTCTTTTTAAAATATTTTTTGTGATAACATATACATAAAACGTTTCCCATTTTAACTACTTTCAAGTATTCCCCCCCACCCAGTGTTGATTACATTCTCAATGTTGTGCTACCATCACCACCATCTATTACCCCAAACAGAAACTGTGTACTCGTTAAGCGTTAATTCCCCATTCTCCACCCTGACTTTTGCCCCGGGACTCTGTAATCTTTCTGTGTCTATGAATTTGCATATTATACTTATTTTCACATACGTGGCATCATACAATATTTGTCTTTGTGTCTGGCTTATTTATTCAACATGATATCTTCAAGGTTCATCTATGTTGTTGTGTGTATCAACATTTCTTTTTATAGCTGAGTAATATTCCATTGTGTATATATATACCCCATTTGTTTATCCATTCATCAGTTGATGGACACTTGGGTTGCTTCCATCTTTTGGCAATTGTGAATAATGCTGCAATGAACATCAGAGTGCAAATGCCTGTTCAGGTCCCTGCTTTCAATTATTTTGGGTATATACCTAGTAGTGGGATTGCCGGGTCATATGGTAATTCTATACATAACTTTCTGATAATTTAAAATAAAGAAATATGGTACAAGGCACAATAGTAGAGTACTATACAAACAGTACTATATTAGAATTTGGTCCATGTACATTTTGACAGTTTTAGTCTCTTAAAATAAGAAGCAAGGCCCATATGGACAAATACTGTGTATTTTCATTTATATGAAATATCTAGAAATAAATTTGCAGAGACAGAAAGTAGATTAGACATTACTGAGGGAAGGGAAAAGAGGGAGTTGTTGCTTGGTGGGTGTAGAGTGTTCGTAAATTTGGAAATTTAAAAAAGAAAATCTTAAGAATGTATAAACATATATAAAAAATAAGAGTTGAACTTAAAAATCTTCTGCAGGTTTTCTGGTGCCGGGCATAGTGTGCCGTTGCGTAACACCTCCCTGTAAGCATTTCTGTTCATTTCTCCGTCATGTAACCCCAACAAACATTTTTTGGCAAAGATTCATGCATTTCAGAGGAAACAGGTGGCTCAAAGTTTAAAGAAATAATTTTGTAAAGTTTTTGGTTCCCAAATGAAATCTTCAGTTTAACCAACAGTTCTCAATTTGTCTTTGTTCACTCACCTCTGCCTTGGTTCAGCTGCTCATCTGTGTGTCACTCGGCAGAAGGCTGGCATCGCCCGTCTGTGCCAGGCCATGGATCTGTACGGACACTGCCATCAAGTCTGTACTTTATATTTAGATTTTGTCAAAATTTAATCCATCTGGAATTTATTTTTTTTCCCAAATGGATAGTAATTGTCTGAATGCCATTTATTGATGAGTTACTTTACCCCTTTACCCACTCATTTATCTTGTCATCTCTGTTACATATCAGATTTCCGTATTTGGGATTCTTTATTCTGTTCCCTTGGTCTGTTTGTTCTGAGCCTTTCTGGGGTTCCCTGGTACAAATCCATTTGTTCCTTGTCAGCTTCCCCCCAGCACCTTGCCATAAAGCATGCATTGGTTGTCTATTGGTGAATTAAAAAGTCACCCGCACACTTAAACAATGAACATTGGTTATCTCATGGATTTTTAGGTCAGACATCTGGGAGCAGCTTTGCTGGGTTCTGGTTCAAGGTCTCCTGTGAGGCTGCAGTCTGGGGCAGGCCTGACTGGGGCCAAAACTCTGCTTCCACGTTGGCTGACTCATGGGCCTGTGGAAAAGGGGCCTCCGTTTTTCACACGCACATGGGCCTCCACAGCTGTTTGGTGTCCCCACAATGCTGTGGCTGACCCCCGCAGAGACACCAGCCCCAGAGAGAGTGAGAAGCCCAGGGTCGTTTGTGACCCAGTCTCCAGAGCCACACGGCTCACTCTTGTTTTAGTCTAGCTGCTAAAGCAAGGCCCTCAGTGCCGCCCCCACTCTGAGGCAGGGGAGGCTGGCTCCAGCTCTTTCAGGGAGGACCAGCAAAGAATCTGTGGACATACTTTAAAAGCACAGATTTCTGTTTTTCCTGCTCAGTTACCACCTGTCCCATTTCTGTCAGCTTGTATATTTGGTGCCATCTCTCATCTTTGTCATCTCCTTTTATTTTTCATTGTCTTTATAATTTTTTTATCCCTTTGCTGTTCTGTCCTCCATTTAGTGAGGTATCTGGAGCTGGTGCACCAAGAGGTAGGTTCATCCTGTCATGCTTGCAAAAGTGTCTTGAGGTTTCATTCCTTTGGTTTTGTTCTTCAGCTTTCTTCTGCTTTCCGGTCTACTCGTGTCCCTGTGCACCATGATGCACATACTTTTTAACTTTGCAGTTCTGAGCTCATTGCCGTTGTTTCCTTTGTAAATGTGTTTGCCTGTCTGCCTTATTTCCTTCCTTCCTTTCTTTTTTTCCCCTCCCCTCCCCCAGCAGAATTTTACCACGCAGCTGGTAAGAACAGAATCAAAGGACTTGTAATGAAAAGTCTCCCTCCCTGCAAGCCCAGTTCCTCCATTTCCTCTCCTACAGAGGCAGCCTCTTTCCAGCTTATGTGTCCTTCCTGGGATGGTCTGTTCCTACATTAGCACATGGAGCTACAGGTTGTTTTATTTAGGTGTCATGTACCCACCACAAAATTCACCCTTTTCAGCATACAGTCCTTTGAGTCTTGACAAATGTATAGTCATGTAACTGCCACCACAGTCAAGATGGAGAACAGTGCCCACTGCCTGGAACGTCACCTCGAGACCCTTTGTGGTGACTCCGCCCCCAGCTCCGCCCCAGCAGCCACTATTCTGGGTTCCATCCCTATTACTTTGACTTTTCCAGAATGTCATCCACATGGAATCATACACTGTGTAGCCTTTTGAGTCTGGCTTCTTTCACTTAGCATAAAACAGCTGAACTGCTTGCCTGCAGCTGCATACACCCATAGTTAGTCCTTTCCATTGCTCGGCAGTACACATTGCTTATCCAGTCACCAAGTGGGGGGCACTGTGGTTTTCCAGTTTTCGTTGATTACTGATAATACCTTCTGGCTTATGAATCTGCCTTTTCTAATTAATTATATTCTTAGCTTCTTTATTGGTTTGTAAATTCTTCTTTTCCAAAGTAATTTTTTGACATTTTTTAGCAATAGAATCTTTTCTTCAGATGAACTTTAATGGGTAAGTCCATTATATCAAACAGATAAAAGCTGAGCTGCTGTGGGAGGCTGGAGGGAGTAGGAGTCGGCTGTGTGTTTGGAGGCCAAAGTCTGGCCTGAGTTCAGCGTCATCTGCTCAGGGGCCCAGGACCCTCTTGGGACCAGAGCACAGCTTGAGAAAAAAGAGCTGGGTTATCACTGTCTTTTCTGTGATTTTTTTTTTTTTTTTGAAGCCAGCATTTGGTTATGAGACATTTAGTTAGTTTCCAATTTTACGGAAACTTGGAGATTAACACTGTTGCAGATAACTCTCTATTTCTTATATTTTAAAAAGGCAAATGAAATCTCAAAAATTTTTATCAGCATTTTTTATTATAAAATCAAGGTATACTTTGACCCCTGCCTTGATCAAGATGGAGGAAAGGTTGAAGGTTCTCTCCCCCAACAGAACTGTTGAACACCCAGCCAGAACTGGCAGAAATAATCTTTCTCAAAGCTCCAGAAGACAGTTGAAGGATTGCAGTAGCAGGGTGAGCACCACATCCAGAAGCAGGCTGTTTGAAAGCGGTCGGATCTCATGGCACCCAGGCCGGCCTCAGCCCATCCCCTCACTGGCTCGGTGTGGAGCCGACCTGCCCTTGGGGTGTGGGTCCTGGAGGGAGGAGAGTAACCCCTGTGCACATTCTGGGGGCAGGTGTGTCTGGCCCAG
>PVKY010014762.1:0-10440 GCA_004027775.1 Bradypus variegatus | reverse complement strand
AACAGCTAAGGAAATAGGAAATTATGACACAGTCACAGGAAAAAGAAATAAATGGAAAAAATTGCAGTGAGAGCTCAGTCACTGAAATTACTAATCAAGTCATCAGATTTTAGAATGGCTTTATTAAATAGGACCAATGAACTAAAGGACAACAGGAGAACAATATTTGAACAAACTGAGAATTTCAATAATTGTAAAAAAAAATGAAAATTCTGGAACTCAGAAGTACAATAACCAAAATGAAAAATTCAATAGAGCAGTTCATCAGCAGATTGGAGGAGGCAGAGGGCTCAGCAAATGTGCAGATAGGACAAATAAATTTGTCCATGCTGAGGAGCAGAAAGAAAAAAATAAACAAGTGAACAGAAACTGAGGAACCTGGGGGAACTGACAGGCTTACCAATATATACATCACAAGAAGAAAGGGGTAAGGACCAGAAAAAAACATTTGTAGAAATAATGGCTGAAAACTGGCCAAATCTGGTGAAAGATAAATACAAATCCAGGATGCTCAATGAGTACCAAGGGGGATGAATCCAAACAGATCTACACCAGGACACATGGTAATCAAACTGTCAAGTGTTAAGGATAAAACAGCAAGAGGGGAGGGACATGTCACGTATAAGGGATCCTTGATAAAATTAACACCCAATTTCTCAGCAGAAACCATGGAGGCCAGAAGGCAATGGGAGGTCATATTTAAAGTGCTGAAAGAGAAAAAAAGAATAATATACTTGCAAGGCTGTCCTTCAAAAATGAGGGAGAAGTTAAGACAGTTCCACATAAACAAAAACTGAGTTCATTAACACTAGACCTGCCTTACAGTCTAAATGCTGAATGTAATCTTCATGCTAACCATAAGAGAGCATCTTTAAAAATCTACACAAAAGAATAGGTGATTCAAAACGGCATTGTTCCAGTTTGCTCATGCTGCTGAATGCAGAATACCAGAAATGGACTGGTTTTTATAAAAGGGGTTTATTTGGTTCAAAGTTACAGTCTGAAGGCCATAAGGTGTCCAAGGTAACGCATCAGCAATCGGTACCTTCACTGGAGGATGGCCAATGGTGGATGGAAAACCTCCGTTAGCTGGGAAGGCACGTGGCTGGCAGCCGCTTGCTCCCAGGTTGTGTTTCAAAATGGCATTTTCCAAAATGTTGCTCCTAAGGTGTTTTGTCCTCTCTTAGCTGCAGCTCCTCTTAAAATGTCACTCTCAGTTGCTCTGAGGTCCTTCTGTCTGTGAACTCCTTTATATGACTCCAGTGATCCAATTCACACCCACCGTGAATGGGCAGGGTAACACCTTCATAAAAATTATCCAATCAAACGTTTCACTCACAGTTGATTGAGTCACATCCCCATGGAAACACTCAGTCAAAGAATTCCAGTCTAGTCAATACTAATATATCTGCCCCCACAAGATTGCATCAAAAATCATGGCCTTTTGGGAGACATAACACATACAAACTGGCACAGGTGGCATTTCCAGGGCTGGTGGCCAAGTCTGCTCCCTCCCTCCCAGTGGCTCCTGGGAAAGGGTGGGCCATCCCTGACAAGACAGAGGAAAACGCCTCTGTGGGCTCTCGCGGCCCTTCTCTGGCTGGGAGTTGGGAGAATAGAGCCTGTGAGTCATGTGACGTTACCGATGCCCGAAAGCTTCACCTCTGCTCCTGGCCTCCTGGAGCCTGGGGGGCTTTCTGCTTGAGGTTCTGTCCCCGAGTCATTATCCCTCGCAACCCTGTGGAGGCAGCCAAGGTAGTTAACAGGTTTGCATTTTCTAGGTCAAGATTGAGAGGTGGATTAATTCCTGTAGTGCTTTGGTTTTATTTCCAGAAGTTGCCCCAGGTCAGCAGAAGTGCCCATTAACTGGCGACATCTGTATCAGGATCAAGAAGAGAACCCACTATAATCAGCTCTGCTTATTCTATGGGAAAAAAAACCCAACCATTTATTAAAATTAATATGTTATATCTAATTAGTTTATTGTTTTACAAACTTAAATCAAGATACAATCTAGAATGTGATTTCAAAAATAGAAATTTCTGTGACATTAGTGTCTGTATTAGGGAAACAGAACCAACCAAGATTTTATAAAAGTGTCTCACACAACTGTGGGGGTGCATGAGCCCAAATTCCGTAGGGCAGGCTGCGAGCCGGCAACTCTGATGACAGTCTTCAGTGAGTCCCCAGGAGAGGCTGGCTGAGGAAGAAGTGAAGGTCCTTTCTCTTCTCCCTTAGAAGTCTTCAGTTGGTTGGATTCCATCGAACTGATTGATTGGAATATCTCATTGCGGAATACACTTACTTTGTTCATCATAGGTGTAATTGGCCACAAATGCAATCGATAGACTGATGATTTAATAAACCAGGCTTCTGGTTTATTAACCAGCCACAAATGTCCTTGCAGTAATGGTTAGGCCAGTGCTTGCTTAGCCATACACCTGGGCTCCATCACCTGGCCAAGCTGACAGAAGAACCTACCATCACAGTATCTCACCATCATTTCTCTCTTTTCTGTTTTCAACAAAATTTTAACTGAAACTTGGATATATGGCAACCAAAGATCCTGGATTTTCTGGAATAGACTGATTTAAAAGCATGTCCTAGAAATGCCAAATTTTTGAAAGCCAACTGTAACCCATACATACTTTTTAAAGTGGCATGAAATTTGGTTGACATCATACCCTGACTGGGGGTTTTGGGGTTCCTGCACTTGCAGGCAGCCCATTTCAGCTACTTGCAGATTGCCCATATTAGCTTCTGCCATCTCAGCAGGTCTTTCCTTCTGTCTTTCCGTCTATTGCCTATCAGAGGAAGCCTCAAACCGTTTCCTCTTTCTATCCCTTATCCTCTGACATTTCTCCTTTGAGGCCCCAAAGAGAAAAGGTGGAGAAAAGCTCATGAAGTTGCCTTTCTCCTCTATGATAAATTTCAATTAAGAAAAATTTCCTTGACAGGCCAAGTCTCATCTAATCTAAATCTAAATGCTCTGTCCCTTTGTTGTCAGCACCAAACTGCCACCGGGGAGAGGGAGCTAAGCTTAGAGGTAGGTCTACAGCTTGCTGAGGTCAACCCATTTCTTCAAGGTTTCAACCTGTTTCTCACCACTGATTGTAAAGTACCTTGGCTCCAGGAGAAGGCTTTTTTTTCCCTTTATGAACATACAAGTATTTATTGAGTTTTTATTTTTTAAACGGTTTTATTCACACACCATACAATCCATCCAAAGTGTACAATCAGTGGCTTTTGGTATATCACATAGTTACATATTCACCGCCACAATCAACATGAGAACATTCTTATTTCTCCAGGAAAGAAAAAATTCCCATACTCCTTATACCCCCTTTCCCCCATTATTAATGCTTAGCTTTTGTTTAGTGCCTTTGTCACAACTGATGAAAGAATATTACAATGTCACTGTTAGCTATAGTCCTTAGTTTGCATTGTTTTTTCACCATATATCACCCTATTATTAGCACCATATAATAGTGATGTATCTAATTCATGTAAGAACTTTCTGATATTTGTACAATTCACCACACTCATCATCCACTATAGGTTTCGCTATGATTTACAGTCCCATGTTTTATCCTCTACCTTTCCTTCTCCATAACCCTAGACTTCCCCTTTCAACGATATTCCCCCTCAGCACTGTTAGTTACACTTACAGTATTATGTTACCATCACATAATGTTGTACTATTCATTTCTGAACATTTGCAACCAACTTCATTAAACATTCTTTGTAGATTAAGCGTCACCTGCCCATTCATTCTCTACCCTCTTCCTGTCTCCTGGTTGCCAGTACTATAGGTTTCAACTCCCAGAGTTTGCTCATTGTGATTAACTCATATTAGTGAGATCATACAGTATTTGCCCCTCTGTGTCTGGCTTATTTCACTCAACATAATGTCCTCAAGGTTCATCCATCTTGTTGCATGCATCAGGAGAGAAGGCTTTTTTGCCAGGGTTGTACAATGGTTTCCTCCATCCCTTTAATCTCGTTAGCTGCCTTATTCTGACTCCCAGTAGCAGCAAATTGGGAGTTGATCTACAACAGAGGCAAGCGATATGGGGACGGTGTCACTCAAGCCCTGCTGAGGGCTGGTTGGTGCCCGTCCTCTCTTAACCGTGTCTCCAAAGCACCTTCCAAGCCAGAACAGGGCTTCTGGCTCCTGCTGGGCTCTCCTGAAGTCTAGCTAGAAGTTCAGTTTGGGGAGCACAGTTGATTCATTACCTGAACAAGAGATTCCCAGCCCTGGTTCGACAGATCAAACCAAGGCATTGGCTGCCTTGCCAGGAGCTAAGGCCACATCTGCCGTTGATTCTGTGGGCAGGTGTTCTGGTTTGCTAATGCTGCTGTTATGGAAAATACCAGAAAAGGATTGGTTTTTATCAATGGGATTTATAAAGTTACAAACTTACAGTTCTACAGCCATAAAAGTATCCAAACCGAGGCCTAAACATGAGTGTACCTTCACTGGAGAAAGACCATTGGCATCTGTCAGCTGGGAAGGCACGTGGCTGGTGTCTGCTCTCAGGCTGCGTTTCAAAATGGTGTTCTCCAAAATGTCTCTAGGCTTAACTTCTCAGGGCGAAATGTGGGCTAGTTATCTCCAAAGCATCAGCAAAAGTCTGCTTTCAACGGCCATCGCCACAATGTGTCTCTCTAAGCTGCACCGGGTGTCTCGGCCTGCGTGGCTCTGTTTAAAGGACTCTAGTGTCCACACTGAATGGGCAGGGCCACACCTCCATGGAAATAATCTAATCAAAGCTTTTACCCACAGTTGGGTGGGTCACATCTCCATGGAAACCTCATCCAAAGATTCCAATCAAATCAACACTCATATGTCTGTCCCGGCAAAACTGCATTAAAGAGTACGGCTCTGGGCAGGGCATGATATACCGAAACCAGCACAGCAGGGTTACACTGCTGGGTCCACGTGGGCATCACAGGATGTGCTGGGGGCTCCTGTTGATCTGCCCCTCAGGGCCTTTGAAGAATGGTGACTGGTCAGAATGCAGAAATACAGTTTCTAAGGGGTTTTCAGAAAAGTTACAAAGAAAATGAACTCCATGTACTCTTCAGCTAATTAGTTCCTGGAGGATATTTCTGAGGGTTTTTTCTCCCCTCTGCCCAAGTCACAAAAGTTTTGCCCCCTTCTGGCTTTTCAGTGTCCTGTGGAAACATTAGCTCAGAGACTTCTCACCACCCGCTTTCAGGGCTCCCCTGGGGCATGTTGTGAGACGCTTGACTGAGTGTTTGCTGGGCCCTGCCTCCTCATGGGGGCCTTGCGTACCTGCCTCGGGAGAACGCAGGATGGCATGAGATGTGGGGGACAGCTGTAATGCGCCAGATGCGACTCACAGAACACCCAGGGGGAAGCCTGGATGCTGTTACCATCAGCACGGCAGGATCATTGCTGACAGGCTGAGAACTCATTCCCCAAACCCTGGGTTTATCTTCCAGTTACTTTTCTGCGCCCCCTTGAAGGCTCCCTTTATACCTTAATACTCACCAGGAGAATTGCTCCTTCAGGGGTGGTGTTCTGGTTTGCTGAAGCTGCTTGTATGCAAAATACCAGAAAAGTTGATTGGCTTTTATAAAGAGGATTTATTAGGTTTCAGATTTACAGTTCTAAGGCCATAGAAGTGTCCAAACTAAGGGATCAACAATCGGGTACCTTCACTGAAGGACGGCCAGTGGCATCCAGGACACCTGTCAGCTGGGAAGGCACGTGGCCGGCGTCTGCTCCAAGTTCTGGGTTCAAAATGGCTTTCTCCCAGGACGTTCCTCTCCAGGCTGCAGTTCCTCAAAAATGTCACCCTTAGTTGCACTTGGGATATTTGTCCTCTCTTCTCTGGAGCAAGAGTCTGCTTTCAACGGCCATCTTAAAATGGTCTCTCATCTGCAGCTACTTTCTCAGCTTCTGTGCATTCTTCAAAGTGTCCCTCTTGGCTGTGGCTCCTCTTCAAAATGTCACTCTCAGCTGCACTGAGATCCTTCTGTTTCTCAGCTCATTTATAGGGCTCCAGTGATTTAATTTAGACCCACCCTGAATGGGTGGGGCAACACCTCCATGGAAATTATCCAGTTAGAGTCATCACCCACAGTTGGGTGGGGCCCATTTCCATGCAAACAACCTAATCCAAACATTCCAACTTCAACTCCACTAATATGTCTGCCCCACAAGATTGCATCAAAGAATGTGGCTTTTTCTGGGGGACATAATACATTCAAACCAGCACAAGCTCTCGTAAGGACTCCAGTGAAATAATCAAGACCCACCCTCAATGGGTGGGGTCCACACCTTCATGAAAATAATTTAATCAAAGATGTTACCCAAAGTTGGGTGAGTCACAGCTCCATGGAACCCTCAATCAAGAGGTTCCACCCAACAAAATTGGATTAAAAGTTCATGACTCTTCTGGGGTCCATAACAGTTTCAAACCAGCATGTATGGCTTACAAGAGTTATGGAAATACATCAATTTTGAGTTTGAGGGGCCCAAAATAATCCATCTCCATATGTTTTCTAATACTTCAAGAATGACTGGGGGTACACCAAAGTTAATAGCAGCATTATTAGCAACAGCCAAAAGGTGGAAACAACCTAAATGTCCATCGACCGATGAGCAGATGAGCAAAATGTGTAATACGATGAAATATTATGCAGCCATAAAAAGTGAAATTCTTATATGTGCTACAACATGGATGAACCTTAAAAACATGCTAAGTGAAGTAAGCCAGACACAAAAGGACAAATATTATATGATTCCACTTATATTAAATATATGGAATAAACAAATTCATAGAAACAATGTCAATTAGAAATTACCAGGCACTGCGGGGAGGGGGAATGGGGATTTATGGCTTAATGGGTACAGAGTTTCTGTTTAGGGTGTTGGAAAAGTTTTGGTAATGGGTGGTGGCAATGGTAGCAAGAAATTGGGAATGTAATTAATGCCACGGAATCTACATCTAAATATGGTTAAAATGGCAAATTTTATGTTTTATATATGTCACCACAATAAAATTTAAAAACAGACAAACCCTGGAGGATGGTTGGAGAATGATTCCTTCTGCTGGAAGATGGAAGGGGCCCTCAGTGGGGTACTGAGACAAGGGGGAAGAGAAGGCTGAGAACGAGCTGAGCACATTGCTCATTGCCCAACTGTGCAATAATGGAAGTCCTGGAGGGAGGTCGAGCCAGAGAGGTGGTTAGGTGTCTGCGATGATTTGGCGATGAAACAGCCGTTTCGGCTCAGTGTGTGTTGAGTGTCCCCTGTGGTGGCCATCCCTGCAGCTGGTCACTTGCCCCACACGGCTTCCATCACGGCCAGGCTGTGGTCCTCTGGGACCCTCTGCTTCTCTGTGTGTTGGCCATTCTGTGACCCAAGAGTAGGAGCCCCTTTAGAGTCCTGGAGTGGCCATGAAGAAACATGGCTGGAAGCTGTCATAGTTTCCTGTGGTTGCCATCACAAAGTGCCACAAGCTGATGCCTTGAAACAACAGAAGTGTATTCCTTCACAGTTCTGGAGGTGGACGTAAAGACCAAGGTGTCCGCAGAGCATGCTTCCTCTGCAGCCTGTTGGGAGAAGCCTTCCTTGCCTCGTCCTGGCTCCTGGTGTTTGCTGGCAGTCCTTGGTGCTCCTCGCCTCTGGATGCATCACTCCCGTCTCTAACTCCTCCGTCTTCACCTGGTGTTCTCCACGGTGTCTGTGTCCCAATTTCCTCTTCTTATAAAGACACCGGCCGTAATGGATCAGGGCCCACCCTAACCAGTCTGGCTTCGTCTTAACTAATCACATCGTCGGAGACCCCATTTCCAAATAAGGCCACGTTCATGGGTCTGGGGGTTAGGACTTGAACATATCTTCTTGTGGGGTGGGAGTAGGGGAGGGAAGTGTTTTCGTTTTCTGGCTGTCAAGGGATTGGCTTAAACAACGAGAATGTATTGATTCATGGTTTTGAGGCTAGGAAAAGTCCGAATCGAGTTGTCGTCAAGGTGAGGCTTTCTTCCCACAGACGGCCGTTGTGGTGCTGGCTGGCGGTCCCTGGCCCTGGGCTCCTCTGTCCCCTGGCAATGCACGTGGCGGCCTGTCCTGGTCGCCCCCTTCTCTGCCAGGTTCCACTGACCTTCAGCTCTTGCTTCCCACGGCTTCCTCTGTATCTGTCTGAATTTCATTCTGCTAATGAAGGACTCCAGTAACAGGATTCAGACCCATCCTGACTGAGGTGGCCACACCTTAGCTGAAGTAGCCACATCGAAAGCTCCTACTTATGGTGGGTTCACACCCACAGGAATGGATTAAGTTTAAGGGCCTGCTTTTCTGGGGTACATAGGGGTGGGTGAGGGGCTCAGTTCAACCCGTAACAACCCCAGCTGTTGTATCCTCTTGCAGCCTAGGACTTAATCTGGGGGTAGAAGGGTTGCTTCTCTCTTCACTTTGGCCAGCTGCTGAATCTGCAAGCTCAGAAATTACAATTCTGTGCAACAGGAACATTCTTACTTTGATTCAGTCCCACTAAACAGTGGGTGACTGTGGATGGGGGTAGGAGGGACATAGTCACAGGGCCTCTTGTGTCTCCTTGGCTGGCTGACCCTTCCCAGGCCTCTTGTCGTTGCATTTATATGATCCCTGGATCCAGAACTCATGGGGAAAAGACCCCAAGTTTTTAAAAGTTATTCATAAATGTGCACAAAGTATACCCCCTCCCATTTGCAAATATACAAAAAGCAAACTTAATGTTTTCTTTGGATAAATTATTAGCATGGAGCTCTCTTCTTTGGAGTCATTGCTGGCTAACTTACTTGGGTTTCTTGGGAGCTTTTTCATATTCTCCCTTTTTAATGGAAAACATTCAAAATATGAGTCAGCTTGAATGCCCTCTCTGTAGTGAGGCCTTCCTCAACCATCTAAATTGACCATTCATCCTGCTGTTACTTTGTCACTGTGATTTATGTTCTTAGAGCACAGAAACTGTCTGATGCAACCTTATTCATTTGCTTGTTTCTTGTCTCTCTGCATGGACTATACGCCCCATGGGGGCAGGGAGCTCATCCAGCTCGTGTAGCACTGAAACCCCAGCCCCTAGAGCACTTCCCAGTGCACAGTAGGGACCTGATTAATACTAGTGGAATAAGTGAAAACTCCACAGTCCTCGAACAAGGCTTCTGATGTGCACCCTTCTCACTGAGGGCGATGCCTGAGCAGGTGGAACGTGGGCTGAAGCAGAAAACTGGCCTTTTTTCCCAGCCTTAAGTGCCTCCACTGTTCCTGAGGAGATCCCTCAGTCCCTCTGCCCCAGTTCCTCTCCACACAGGCCTGCCCCAGGGGTCACCCACATCAATTTCTTCCTTCACACACTGAGGTCTGGAAGTACCTTAGAAACGATCACCCAAGACTCAATCCGTCAAGGTCAGGTTTCTGTTCTCCTCAGTGAATGCCTTTCACTCATTCTTTCCACAAGGACTTATTGAGGGTCTCCATGTGCTGGAAGCTGGGGACCCCCTGGGGAAAACATCTCCATGGTTCTTATCCTCATGGAAGAAAACATAAACTTCCCATGTCATGTGATGGTGGATGAGGCCGGGGGGTTGCGGAGACCCTTCCTCCACTGCAGCGTATGTGGATCCTTGGGGAGCGCGGCCCTTGCAGATGGAGGAAGGGAAGTAACTTTTTTTAACTCACCTATTAGGTGCCAAGGGTAGTGCTCAGCAATCCCAGGAGGTAGGTACTGTTTTCCTCACTGGGAAGAGGCAAAGAGAGAGGCTCCAAGCTGGTAAGGGATGTTCCAAACGGAAATCTGAACTGAGTCTGCGTCTAAAAGTCCATGATCATTTCCAGTAACACTGTTCTCCCTTCTTGATCAATTATGCCTTCAAGGTGGAAATCTCAGGCTAGGAAGGTGCGTTCATTAGTGTCCATGAGGGAGATGTAAGTGAGCCGGTGGGCTCTGCCAAGCCCGTCTAGTTCCACCATAGAATTTAGCTGCCTACCCCACCAGCAAAGACCTCACAATTGAGGTCAGAAGAGATGAACTGAAAGAGAACTAAAAATCCAGAGATGTGGGCTATCGCTGCAAGTCTGACCGCCCTTAGGCTTTTATTCATGAAATAGAAGTGACACAGGATGAAGAAAGAAGCAGGGAAGAGGACCAGAAGGACGAAATGCTGTTTTCCTTTCCACTCCAAAGGCAGTGATGCCCAAATTGCTCTACACTGAAGTGGGCTTGATGAGACAACCAGAGTTACCCCATGGAGAGCCAGGCTAGACAGGGCGTTCGGGTTTGGAAGATTTCTGGTGCTGGCTCAGCTTTGCCCAGCCAGAGACAAGCAATTTATGTTTAGATAAAATGCTTTTTTAGAAATTCAAGCATTTTCTTGACCAAAACCAGACCAAAACCCATGGTAATCTTGGCCCAGGGCACAATCATA
>PVKY010014761.1:0-10445 GCA_004027775.1 Bradypus variegatus | reverse complement strand
TACATTTCATGTTGTCACTCAGCTCCCTAAGACCCTGCTCATATTTTTCCATTTTTTTTTACCATCTGTTCTTTTGCGTGCATGAATTCGAATGACCTGTCTTCCAGTTCACTGATCCTTTCCTCTGCCTGTTCAAATCTACTGTTGTGTCCTTCCATTGTGTTTTTCATCTCCTCCATTGTGGCCTTCATTCCCATGATTTCTGCCATTTGTTTTTTTAAGTTTATGAATTCTTCTTTATGGTCATCCAGTGTATTCTTTATATCCTTCAGCTCTTTTGCTAGATCTTCCTTATCTTCCTTCATTTCACTCAATTTATTTAGTATTAGTTGCCTCAACTCCCGTATCTCACTTGAGCTATTAGTTTGTTCCTTTGGCTGGTCCATATTTTCGTGTTTCCTGGTATGGCTTGTTATCTTAAGTTGTCTAGGCATCTGATTTTCTTGATTAGTTTATTTTCAAGCTTGTTTTCTATCTTTTACCTAGGGGTTTTCTTGTTGGTTAGTTTTGTTCTCTGGCCTCTGTTGCTCAATTCAACTTATTCTAGACCTCTAACTTAGGTTCTATTTAGTTCATCAAAATTTTTCCCCCCTTGCTTTTTCTGTTTCTTGCTCTGCTCTATGTAGCCTTTTTGTGAATGGGTCTCCTCAGATATGGACGACCCTAGTTAGATTTTCCCAGTCTAGTGAGGCCCAGGTCTCACTGGGAGTGTATGGAGTTTTCAATGTTTGCTGCGATCTTGGCTTTTCCTCCAGTTCTGAACTTGCATCCGATGTGTGACTGGTTACTGGACACCCCAAAAACTCTGTTTCATATAGTTCTTGGGTAGTTGCCAGCTGCTCTGGGCTCCGTCCCCAGCGGCCGTGGCGGCGGTGGCTCCTCCGCGGGGCTCCAGCGGTGCAGGCGGTGCGGGCTTGGCGGCAGCAGTGACCACCCGAAAGCCTCGGGGGCGCTCGGGCAGCGAGTGCCCACTCACCTCCAGCGCCACGGGCTCTGGTCCCGGTGCAGGCGGCAGCGGCGGCTCCTCCGCAGGGCTCCAGTGGCACAGGCAGTGCGGGCCTGGTGGCTACGGCGACCACCCTAAAGCCTTGGGGGCGCTGGGGCGGCGAGTGCCCACTCACCTCTGGCACCTCGGGCTCAGCTCCTGGTGCAGGCGGCAGCTGCGGCTCCTCCGCGGGGCTCCAGCGGTGCAGGCGGTGCAGGCCTGGTGGCGGCGGCGACTTCCCAAAAGCCTCAGGGGTGCTGGAGCAGCGAGCACCCTCTCACCTCCGGCGCCACGGGCTCCGGTCTCGGTGCAGGCGGCGGCTCCTCTGCGGGGCCCCAGCAGCGCAGGCAGTGCAGGCATGGTGGCGGCGGCAACCTCCCGAAAGCCTCGGGGATGCTGGGGCAGCAAGCGCCCACTCACCTCCGCCGCCACGGGCTCAGGTCCCGGTGCAGGCGGCAGCGGCGGCTTCTCCGCGGGGCTCCAGCGGCGCAGGCCGTGAACGTATGGTTTTATTTCTCTTGGGTATATACACAATGTGAGTATACATGAGTCCAAATTCTGTAGGGCAGCCAGCAAATTGTCAACTCCAAGGAAGATGTCTGATGAAGTCCTCAGGAAACGAACCGGCAACTTTGACGAACTCCTCAGGAAATGCTTCACTGGGCAGCTGAAGAAGAAGTCTGCACTCTGTTTAGTTTTAAAAATTTTCCACTGAAGTTGAGCCAGACCCCACCCTGTTCCCACGCGCGGCCCCTATAAGCAAATAGCTAACTGCCACGTCTGCTTCTGTGCAACACTTGCTTGCTCCCCCCTTTATAAGGACTTAGCTGTAAGCACCAGGCGCGACTCTCATTTGCAGCCCCTTTGGGCACCGTGTCCCTGCACACCCTGAGAGCTCGCCCCTGCGCAGGTTAAACTTGGCCAATAAAATAACATCATAAACCCTGACAGTCTCTGATATTTGTTCTCGCGTTTGGTGGATTCAACAGCATACATCTCAGTTTCAGCCTGGTGAGACCTGGAGCAGAGGATCTAGCAAAGCCTTGCCCAGACTTCTGATCCAGAGAAACTGTGAGATAATAAGAGTGTGTCATGTTAAGCTGCTAAATTGGTAGTCATTTGTTACAAAGCAGTAGAAAACTAATACAGGAATACTAAAGCTTGTATTTCCAAGCCTCTTTTACAGTTAGGAATGTCTTGTGACTAAGTTCTGGCCAATCACACAGGAACTGAGTTGAAGTGTGCAGTGTCTTGATAATTCCCTTAAAGGAAGTGTGACAGTGCTACTCACTTCTCCCATATCCCTTTCTATGGATGGATTAGTAGTGATGTTAAGAGTTGGATGAGCCATTTTAAACCAAGAAATAGAAATTACAAATTGAAATCGTAGATTAACAAATTAGAAGGAGGCCAGAACCCTGAAGATCTCACAGAGAAATGCCATACTAGATTATAGTAACAAATGTAAAAGAAATCAACTTCAGTACTGTTTTAGCCTCTGCTAATTAGGAGTCGCTGTCGTAGAACCAATCCAACATCCCCTTTTCCTAGTGTTCTGAGAATTTTGGCCATAAATTGATGTAGAATTTATCAAATGCTTTTCAACATCTATTAAGATAGTTGTCTTATCTTAATAAGATTTTTTTTTAACATTAAACCAACATTGCATTCCTGGGATAATCCCTAAGTGATCGTGAAGTGTTACGATTTTTTCATATCCTGTAGATTTATAGTTTTTGCCCTTGGGGAATGAGTAAAAATTAGTTGTTATTTATTTTAAATTTATTTTATCTTAACTAATATTTTGTTTAGGATTTTATTTATGTTCTTGCATGTTCACAATTGAAAGATTCATATGTGAAACAAGCACCCTAAAATGAATTAGACAGTTTTCTTTCTCTTTCTATTTAATTCCTTGGAAATTTGTTAGAATTGATCCATAAAAATATTTGTGAGAGAGGTCTTTGATTACTATTTGTGATGGTTAGGTTCATGTGTCAACTTGGCCAGGTGATGGTGCCCAGGTATCTGATCAGCAAGCACTGGTCTAACCACTACTGCAAGGACATTTGTGGCTGGTTAATGAACCAGATGGCTGGTTTATTAAATCGTCAGTCAATTGGCTGCAGCTGTCACTGATTGTATCAATGAAGGGCTTGTCTTCTGCAATGAGAGAATTCAATAAGCTGGATTTAATCCAATCAGTTGAAGACTTTTAAGGAAGAGAGACAGAGTTCCTGCATTTCTTCTTCAGCTAGCCAGCGTCTCCTGAGGAGTTCATCAAACGCCTTCATCAGAGTTGCCAGTTTGCTGCCTGCCCTACGAAATTTGGACTTGTGCATACCCACAGTTGCATGAGACACTTTTTAATTTTTTATTTAATTAAATGTTATTGAGATTGTTCACATACCATACAATCATCCAATGTGTGCAATCAATTTCCCATGGTACCATCATAAAGCTGTGCATCCATTATTCCAGAAATGAAATAAAAACAAAAAAGAAAACTCAAATCCTCCCATAATCCTAACCCCCGCCCCCTCCATTATTGACTCATGGTATTAGTATAGTACCTTTGTTACTGTTGGTGAAAGAAAGTTAAAATACTACTAACTATAGTACATAGTTTGCAATAGGTATATTTTTTCCCTATAAACCTCTCTATTATTAACTTCTAGTTACAGTGTCATACATTTGGTCTGATTCATGAAAGAGATTTCTAATATTTGTACAGTTAATCTCAGACATTGCCCACCACAAGGTTTACCATTTTATACATTCCCATCTTTCAACCTCCAATTTTCCTTCTGGTGACATACAAGACTCTGAGCTTCCCCTTTACATCACATTCACACACTGGTCGGCATTGTTAGTTATTCTCAAAATAACATACTACCATCACCTCTATCCATTTCCAAACCCTAAGGTTAAACCTAGTTAAACATTCTGTTTATAATATGCAACTGTGCCCCATTCTTTAGCCTCTTTCTATATCCTGATAACTTATATTTCATGTCTATGAGTTTACATATTATTAGTTCATATCAGTGAGACCATACAATATTTGTCCTTTCATGTTTTACTTATTTTGCTCAATATAGTGCCCTCAGGGTTTCTTCATAATCCTGTTTTTCTTTAAGACTGTTTTGTTCACTAACCATACATTCTATCCTTAGTAAACAATCAATGGTTCCCTGTATAATCATGTATTTATGTATTCACCGCCATCACCACTATCTATATAAGGAAATCTCCATTTCTTCCACAAAGGAGGAGGAAGAGTCAAAGAAGGTAGAGAGACAAAAGAAAAAGAAAAAGAAATTTAAAAAATGACAGTTAAAAAAGCAACCAAAGGAAAGATAGAATTAAACTAAAGTGGAATAAAAGAGTCAAACAACATCATCAATGCCAAGAATCCCTTACCCCTCCCTATATCCCCCTCTTATATGCATTTAGCTTTAGCATATTGCCTTAGTTATATCAAAGGGAGCATAATACAATGTTTCTGTTAACTATAGACTCTAGTTTGCATTGTATTTTTCCCCAATACCACCCCATTTTTAACACCTTGCAAGGTTGACATTCATTTGTTCTCCCTCACATAAAAACATATTTATACATTTTATTAAAATTGTTGAGTACTCTAGGTTTCACTGAATTATACAGTCCCAGTCTTTTATCTTTCCTTTTTCTTTCTGGAGTCCCACATGCTCCTAACCTTCCTCTTTCAACCATACTCACAGTCATCTTTGTTCAGTGTACTTATATTGTTGTTCTACCATCACCCAAAACTGTGTTCCAAACCTCTCACTCCTGTTTTTTCCTGTCTGTCTGTAGTGCTCCCTTTAGTATTTCCTGTAGAACAGGTATCTTGTTCACAAACTCTCTCATTGTCTGTTTGTCAGAGAATATTTTAAACTCTCCCTCATATTCAAAGGACAGATTTGCCGGATATAGGATTCTTTTTATTTTTTTATTTTTAATTAATTAATTAATTAATTTTTTGTATATATATGTGTGTGTGTGTGTGTGTGTATATATATATATATTATTGAGATTGTTCACATACCACAATTATGCAAAGATCCAAAGTGTACAATCAATTGCCCATGGTACCATCATACAGCTGTGCATCCATCACCACAATTAATTTTTTTTTCAATTTTTAGAACATTTTCATTACTCCAGAAAAGAAAGAAGGACAAATAAAGAAACTCAAATCCTCCCATACCCCTAACCACCCTCCCCCTCCATTATTGATTCATAGTTTTGGTATAGTACATTTGATGAAAGAATGTTAAAATACTACTAACTGTAGTATACAGTTTGCAACAGGTATACATCTTTTCCTATATGCCTCTCTATTATTAACTTCTAGTAATAGTATCATACATTTGTTCTAGTTTGTGAGAGAAATTTCTAATATTTGTATAGTTAATCATGGACATTGTCCACCACAAGATTCACTGTTTTATACATTCCCATATTTTAATCTCTAACTTTCCTTTCAGGGGCATACGTGACTCTGAGCTTACCCTTTCCACCACCTTCACACACCATTCAGCACTGTTAGTTATTCTTGCAACATGCTACTGTCACCTCTGTCCATTTCCAAATGTTTAAGTTCACCCTAGTTGAACATTCTGCTCATAAAAAGCGACTGCTCCGTATTCTTTGGCCTCATTCTATATCCTGGTAACTTATATTTCATGTCTATGAGTTTATATATTATAATTAGTTTTTATCAGTGAGACTTTGCAATATTTGCCTTTATGTTTCTATCTTATTTCACTCAATATAGTGCTCTCAAGTTTTCTTCATCAACCGATTTCTTTTAAGATGGTTTTGTTCACACACTATATATCCCATCCTTAGTAAACAATCATTGGTTCCCTGTATAGTCATGTATTTATGTAGTCAGCACCATCCCCACTATCTCTATAAGGACATCTCCATTTCTTCCACAAAAAAAGAGGAAGAGTCAAAGAATGCAGAAAGACAAAAGAAAAAGAAAAGAGAAAGGGAAAAAAATGACAGCTAGAAAGCAACAAAAGGAAAGATAGCATTAACCTAAAGTAGAATAAATAGTCAGACAACATGACCAATGCCAGGAGTCCCATACCCTTTCCCTATCCCTCCCCCCCAAATGCTTTTAGCTTCGGTATATTGCCTTTGTTATATTAAAGGAAGCATAATACAATGTTTCTGTTAATTACAGTCTCTAGTTTGCATTGATTGTATTTACCTGAAATCCCACCCTATTTTTAATGCCTTGCAATGTTGACATTCATTTGTTCTCCCCCATGTAAAAATATATTTGTATGTTTTATTACAATCTTTGAGTACCCTATGTTTCCCTGAGTTATGCAGTTCCAGACTTTATCCTTCATCTTTTGTACTGATGTCTCACATGGTCCCAACCTTCCCCTTTCAACCATACTCACAGTCATCTTTGTTAAGTGTACTTACATTGCTGTGCTACTATCTCCCAAAATTGTTTTCCAAACCTCTCACTCCTGTTTTCCTTTCTGTCTCCAGTGCTTCTTTTAGTGTTTCCTGTAGAGCAGGTATCTGGTTCACAATCTCTGTCATTGTCTGTTGAGAATATTTTAAGCTCTCTCTCATATTTGAAGGACAGTTTTGCCGGATACAGGATTCATGGTTGGTGGTTTTTTTCTTTCAGTATCTTAAATTTATCACACCACTTCCTTCTTGCCGTCATGGTTTCTATTGAGAAATTCACACATAATCTTCTTATTAAGCTTCCTTTGTATGAGATGGATCACTTTTCTCTTGCTGCTTTCAGGATTCTCTATCTTTGACATCTGATAATTTGATTATTAAGTGTTTTGGTTTAGGCCTATTCAGATCTATTTTGTTGGGGGTATGCTGCGCTTCTTGGATATGTAATTTTATGTCTTTCATAAGAGATGGGAAATATTGATTATTTCCTCTATTACTGCTTCTGCACTTTTTCCCTTCTCTTCTCTTTCTGGGACACCCATGACAGGTACATTCATGTGCTTCATGTTGTCATTCAATTCCCTGAGCCATTGCTCGTATTTTCCCATTCTTTTTCCTATGTGTTCTTTTGTGTGTAGGATTTCAGGTGTCTTGTTCCCCAGTTCCTGAGTGTTTTCTTCTGCCTCTTTAATTCTGCTGTTGTATGTCTTCATTGTGTTTTTTTTTAAGATAACTACTTTAATTCCCAACATGTTCCTACTCTACCCCAAGAAAGAAACCTAATATAGCAACATTTCTGTGAACTTGTTCCTACTATACCCATCAGAAATTAACAGACCATAGTCATTCCTGGGCATTCCCAGAATGTTAAATTTTACCCACAATAGCTTATCTTTTCTTCTTGGATTATTGTTCCCCCTTCCTTAATTGCTCTCTATTGCTAGTTCCCCTACATTCCACATTATAAACCATTTGTTTTACATTTTTCAAAGTTCACATTAGTGGTAGCATATAATATTTCTCTTTTTGTGCCTGGCTTATTTCTCTCAGCATTATGTCTTCAAGGTTCATCCATGTTGTCATGTTTCACGAGATTGTTCCTTCTTACTGCCATGTAGCATTCCATCATGTGTATATACCACATTTTATTTATGCACTCATCTGTTGAAGGACATTTGGGTTGTTTCCATCTCTTGGTAATTGTGAATAATGCTGCTATGAACACTGGTGTGCAGATACCTGTTCGTGTCACTGCTTTCCAATCTTCCAGGTATATACTGAGAAGTGCAATCACTGGATCAAAGGGTGACTCTATACCTAGTTTTCTAAGGAACTTCCAGACTGACTTCCAGAGTGGCTGAACCATTATACAGTCCCACCAACCATGAATAAGAGTTCCAATTTCTCCACATCCCCTCCAGCATTTGTAGTTTCCTGTTTGTTTAATGGCAGCCATTCTAGTTGGTGTGAGATGGTATCTCATAGTGGTCTTAATTTGCATCTCTCTAATAGTTAGTGAAGCTGAACATTTTTTCTTGTGTTTCTTGGCCATTTCTATTTCCTCTTTAGAGAACTGTCTTTTCATATCTTTTGCCCATTTTATAATTGGGCTGTCTGTACTATCATCATTGAGTTGTAGGATTTCTTTATATATGCAAGATATCAGTCTTTGGTCAGATACATGGTTTCCAAAAATTTTTCCCATTGAGTTGGCTGCCTCTTTACCTCTTTGACAAATTCCTTTGAGGTACAGAAACTTCTAAGCTTGAGGAGTTCCCATTTATCTATTTCTTCTTTTGTTGCTTGTGCTTTGGGTATAAAGTCTGGGAAGTGGCCACCTAATACAAGGTCTTGAAGATGTTTTCCTGCGTTATCTTCTAGGAGTTTTATGGTACTTTCCATTGTGTTTTTTCATCTCTTGTGTTGTGCCCTTCATTTCCACTGATTCTGCCAGTAGTTTTTTCAAACTTTTGATTTCTACCCTATGTTCACCCAGTGTTTTCTTTATATCCTTCATCTCTTTTGCCATAACTTCCCTGAACTTGTTGATTTGGTTTTTGATTTGATTTAGCATATTTCTTTGAAAATCTTTAATTGATTGTTTCATTAAAGTGAAACAATATCTCAACTGTATCTTGATTGAGGTGTAAGTTTGTTCCTTTGACTGGGGTGTATCCCTGCTCTTCCCAGTGGAGTTTGTATTCCTCTATTGTCTAGGCATCTGGCTTCCCTGGTTACCCCAGATTTGCCCAGACCAGAACAGGTTCAGATCTCAGAATGTGGTTATATTCAGTTTCAAGTCTCCCTGAGGGTGTGTCTTTGAGTTTGAGAGACTTTCCTGTGATTTTGCTAGTTGCTGTGCTTTTCATAAACTGCCCAGCAGGTCACTCCTGTCAGCCTGTCACTCCTGACTGGTGCAAAAAGGCATGGTCCCTTTAATTCTTTTGTTGTTTCTGTTTTGGCTGCAGTCCCTGGGGTCTGATTTCTGAGGGAGGGGAAGACACTTGAGCTGGGCCATACCTCCTTCCTCTTAGGGAAGATACACCCTCTAGGGAGCTATCTTCTGCATTTCAACAGTTTCTTTGTCTCTCTGGCACTGTCAGCTCAACCCCTGTTTGGGTCAGTGTACTCTGAACTATAAATGGCTGTGGCTCCACTTAGCCACTCAGGTTGAGAGAGAGAAAAAGGGGAAGAAAGCACCCCTTCAGAGCCCATTCATGGCCTCCCAATTTCACCTGTTGGTCAGATAGAATACCTGGTCTTCTGGGCCCCCTCTCCTGGGGCATAGCTGTTTTCCTGCTCTCTAAGGTCAATCTCTAAAAGTGTCTGTATTTTTTTCTTTTCTTTTTTAATTTTTTTCCTACCCATGAGTCCCACCTCCTCTCCACTGGGACTGAACTCAGAGTACTTTGCTGCTTGTCTATGTTTGTAGTTTGTACTCAGCAGTCTGCATTTGTTAATTAAAAGCCCAGTTGGAGCTGATCTGGGCTATATTTGCTCACTCAGAGAATGCTGGTTTCTCCCATAGGGAGGTCCTGCCACTCAGTCTGCCATGGGAGGAGGGGCTCATGGCACAGGTATGCAGTTTTTATTTACAGATTTTATGCTGTGACCTCAGCCTTTCCAATAATCCAGGTTGGTGTATGATTTGTGGACAGTCACAGTTGTCCCCCAGCAGTTGTTCCAGATTATTTACTAGTTGTTCCTGGTTGTTTATTAGCGTTCAACACCTTAACAGAGTTTTGGAGAGTTAAGAGGTATAATGATTTGACTGGTTGCTCTTAGATAGGCTGGATAAAGTTATAAGGGAAAGGGATGAGCTAAAGGTTTCAAATTTGAAACTTAAGCACTGTATGACAGATGAAAAGGTTTCTGTATGTGCCCTGAAAGAAAATCTTATATCCTGTGCTCACAGACTAGAGATTTCTGAAAACCAGGCCTAGAGTCTCATTGTGTGAGTAGCAGATTTGCAATGTAAACTAAAATCTCAACCTTGCAGGGTATCTGCTATTAAAGTAAAGGCATTGATTGGAAAAGAATGGGATCCTGAAACTTGGGATGTGGGCATATGGATTGATAATAACGGCAGTGAGGACACTGAAGCCCAGATTTTGCTGAGTCCTTGTTAGATATACCTGTAGTGGCCTGCCCTGAGGAAACAGCACCCCCCCCCACCTCCACTCTGCCCTCAGGAGAGAGCTACCCAACTTCCAGCCTACTTTCAGGAAAGAGCTTCATAACCTGCAGTCTGCCCTGAGTCTGCCACCTAAAGAGATTAACCCTTCAGTGCCTGCTAAACCTATAAACATATACCCTGAGGAAGCAGCCCTCCCTCCTCTGTCTGGAGAGGTTAATCCTGTTTCACAAGATGAAACTGCAACAGAGTGTCCTGAGGTCAATGGCTTGGGGGATATTTCTAATTCTTTTCATGACCCACCCCCACCACCAGTCTGCTTCAAGACCTATAACTAGACTAGTCCCAACAGGCCCCAAAGGG
>PVKY010014760.1:0-10445 GCA_004027775.1 Bradypus variegatus | reverse complement strand
ACCCTTTTCAGGTTCTAATGAATTGGGGTAGCTGGTGGTGGGCACCTGAAACTACCAAACTACAATCCAGATCCCATGAATCTTGAAGATAATTGTATAAAAATATAGCTTATGAGGGGTGACAATGGGACTGGGGCACGGCATGGGACCACACTCCCCTTTGTCCAGTCTGTGGATGGACGAATAGAAAAATAGGGGAAGGAAACAAACAAACAAATTGACAAGGGCACCCAGTGTTCTTTTTTTCTTTTTTTCTTTTTTTTTTCACTTTGATTGTCCTTTTTCACTTTGGGTTGTTGTGCTTGTTGTTTTTGTATGTGTGCTAATGTAGGTGTCAGGGTTTGATTTGGGTAATGAACATAACAACTATGTAAGGGTACTGTGAACAATCGAATCTACGATTTGTTTTATATGACTCCCTGGCATCTGAATATATCTCAATAAAATGAAAAAAAATAGATGGGGGTGATGAATGCACAACTATATGATGGTACTGTGAACAACTGATTGTACACCATAGATGATTGTATGGTATGTGAATATATCTCAATAAAACTGAATTTAAAAAAAGCACTCTCCCACTTCAAGTAAACAGTTTAAAAGGATTGGCAGTCAGGGGGTGGGAGGTGTCTTAAGTGCGAAGATAAGGAAGCTTTACAAAATATTTCACATCAGGTGCAAACTAAATATTAAGCAAACCAAAAGAAGAAGAAACAGGAAAAGGGGGAAGAGGAAGAGGATTTTAAAAGGATTTTTTTGGTAGCTTCCAAACCAAAGAGAACTTCTTAACATAAGGCAAAGGGTGGACATCAGAGGAACAATGGGGCTAAAGTTTCAGAGTGGGTAAAGGTCTAGGAAAACATCCTTCCAATCTCTTCATTTTACAGAAAACTGAGGTCCAGAGACAGGAAGTGCCTCATGTAAGCTCACAAAACTAATATCAGAGCCAAATCTAGAACCTAGGTCTCCCGATCTGGGACGTTTTCCACTATAGCATTCACTTTGCTTCTTTTATATTTTAATCTTGTTTTTAAAGTGGCTGAGTTGGACATTTTATATTTCTCCAAAACATCTCTAAGATGATGTTTCAAAGAATGCATTCAAAGTTGGAAGGAGGTAGCACCTGGGGAGAAGACAGATGCAGAACGTTTTTCTATAAGGTGTGAGGATTCCAACAAAGTAGAATGGGAAACCCTGGTCTCAACCTTCTGGTGGTCTCTCTTTGCCTTCTGTAGCCTATCCTCTTCTCCCTTCTCCTTCCCCTTTTTCATCTTGATCTGGATGTCTCTCAGTTAAGTAGGTATAGATCATACTTGCACATTTAAGATTTAATAGTAACTATGTTAGGCACTGTGCTGGTTTGGAGCTGTTATGTACCCTAGAAAAGGCCATGTTCTTTTAATCCATTCCTGTGGGTGCAGACCTATTGTGGGTGGGACCTTTTGGTTAGGTTATTTCATTTGAGATGTGACCCATTCAAGGTGGGTCTTAGTCCCTTTCCTGGAGTCCTTTATGAGAAGATAAAAGTCAGAAGAAGCCCAGAGAGCAGAGAGGAAAAGCCCCCCAGTGAAGCTAAGAGATGACCCACAGAAACTCAGAGAAAAAGCCAATGAAGCCAGAAGCTGATGGCAATGAAACTTGGGAGAGAAGGACTAACAGAGGCTGGCCATGTGCCTTCCCATGTGACAGAGGTGTCCCAGATGCCAGGAGCCTTTTTTCAGAGAAGGTGTCATCCTGTTGATGCCTAAGTTTGGACATTTTCACAACCTAAGAACTGTAAATTGTAAGTTAATAAATCCCCATTATAAAAGCCAACCCATTTCTGGTATATTGCATAGCAGCAGCTTCAGCAAACTGAAACAGGCACTGTTTTAAGTTCTTTATCTGCCATATCTTATTGAAACCTCACAACCCTAGGTGGTGCTTAGATTATTATACCCATTTTAGAGATAAGAAAACTTTATAATAGAAAGATTAAGTAATTTGGCCAAAGTTTTACAGGTAGGAATTAAAGGGTGAGGGTCTAAACTCCAAAACCTATGTTTGTAAGGACTATGTTATCCTGTATATATGTTTATATATTTTTTCATTTATTGAACAAAATTGCATTTAACTTGTTTCTGATTTTGAAAGTGAGTATGTTAAGTTCTTCATGATACTTTGTCAAAAAAACAAAATTATATCTTCTTGGGGGATCTACTTCACTTTTTATTGTTGTTGTTTAGAATTAATTTATTTTTAATTGTGGTAAAATATACGTAGCATAAAAATCATTTTAACCATTTTAATTAGACAACTCTTTGACATAAAGTGCACTGACAATATTGTGTAGCTTTCATCATTATCTATTTCCTCATTTTTCTGATCATCCCAAATCAAATCTCATACTCATTTAGCAATAACTCCTTATTCCCCCTCTCTCCACTTTTGGAAACCACTATTCCTCTTTCTGTCTCTATGAATTTGCTTATTTTAAATATTTCATATAAGAGAAATCATACAATATTTGTCCTTTTGTGCCTGGCTTATTTCATTCAACGTAATGTCTTCAACGTTCATCTATGTAGGGTGTACCAACACTTCACTTCTTTTTACAGCTGAATAATATTCCATAGTATGAATATACCACATCTTGTTTATCCATTCACCTGTTGATGGACACTTGCATTGCTTCCACCTTTTGGCTATTGTGAATAATGCTGCTATGAACATTGGTGTACCAATATCAGCTCAAGTCTCTACTTTCAATTCCTTTGGGCATTTACCTAGGAGTGGAATTGCCAGGTCTTATTTTAATTCTATGTTTTAACTTTCTGAGGAACTGCCAAAATGTTCCATAGTGGCTGCATCATTATACATTCCCACCAACAATGTATGAGTGTTCCTCTTTTTCTGCATCCTCATCAACACTTGTTTTTGGTTTTTTTAATAATAGCCATCCCAGTAGGTATGAAGTGGTATCTCATCGTAGTTTTAATTTGCATTTCTTTAATGGTTAATGATGTTGAGTATTTTTTTAATATATTTATTGGCCATTTGAATATCATCATTGGAGAAATGCCTATTCAAATTCTTGGCTCATTAAAATTTTTTTTATTAGAGAAGTTGTATACCACCCCCATATTATTAACACTTTACATTAGTGTGGTATCTTTGTTACAATTGATGAAAGAATATTATTATAATAATAATATTAACTATAGTACATAATTTACATTAGGGTTCAATGTTTGTGTTGTACAGTACTGTTTTATTAAAATTTTTCTTCTAGTTTCATATTTACAACCTAAAAATTTCTTTTAACCACTTTAAATTTGTTATTCAGTGGTGTTGATTACATTCACAATGTTGTGCTATCATCACCACCATACATTACCAAAACTTTTCTATCATCACAAACAGAAACTCTGTACCCATTAACCATTAATTCCCCACTCCCTACTCCATGCCAATCCCAGTCTACTTCCTGACTATGAATTTGCATATTCTAATTATTTGTATCCGTGAGATTATACAATATTTGTCCTATTGTGTCTGGCTTATTTCACTCAACATGCTGTCTTCAAGGTTCATTTATGATCACATGTATCAGAACTTCCTTTCTGTTTACAACTGAATTAATACTCCACTGTATGTAACACCACGTTTTATTTATCCATTCATCTGCTGATGAACACTTGAATTGCTTCTACCTTTTGCTTGGCTTATTTTTAAATTGGGTTCTCTTTTTGTTGTTAAGTTGTAGGAGTTCTTTATATATTCTGGCTCTTAAACCCTTATCAAATATATGGTTTCCAAATATTTTCCCCATTCTGTAGGCTATCTTTTCATCTTCTTGATGATGTCTTTTGATGCACAAAAGCTTTTAATTGTGATGAAGCCCATTTAATTTTCTTTTGTTGCTTGTGCTTTTGGTGTAAAATCTAAAAATCCATTGCCTGCGGACAGGTCCTGACAACATTTCCCTGTTTTCTTGCATGAGTTTTACATTATGAACTCTTATATTTGGGTCTTTGATCCATTTTGAATTAATGGATTTCCAGTTTTCCCAAAACCATTTGTTGGAAAGTTTATTCTTTCCCTGTTGAATGGACTTGGCATTCTTGTGGAAAATCTGTGGATTCATCTCTGGACTCTCACGTCCATTCGATGAGTCTGCATGGCTCTCCTTATACCAGTACCACTCATTTTAATTCCTGTAGCTTTGAAGCAAGTTTTGAAGTAATGAAATATGAGTCCTCCAACCTTCTTCTTCTTTTTCAAGATTATCTAGCTTATTCGGGGCCCCTTGTAATTCTGTGCGAATTGGAGGTTCACCTTCTCCATTTGTGCAAAGAAGGCTGCTGCAAATTTGGTGGGGATTCGTGGTTGTTTTTGATACACACACCAAAGAGAAACCTAGTTAATTTTAAGATCTATACTGCGTTTTTCCAGTGGGTGGTCTTCTTTTGTCCAGTATCCAGAGGTCTTTCAGGGAAAAATACAAAAAGCAACGAAAAAACAGCCCGACCGTTGCCTTGCCCGGTGTGCGAGGAGTTGGGGGCGGTGCCGCCGACGGAGCGCTGTGCGGGCATCTGGCAATCAGATCCGCTCGGGATTCTCGGCTCGGCATTGCGTCGACGAAGAGTGCGGGTGGGCGTGGCGGGAAGGAGCGGCAGGCCAATTCCCGGAGCGCGATGCAAATAACATGCAAATCAGCGCGTGTTAGCTTGGAGTCGGCGGGCATCCCGGAGCGCCGCGCTCACGGTCTCGCACACTCGCACGTTTGTTCCTCGTGCTCTCACTTGTTCGCGCTCTCGCCTGGTCGCTCACCCACCCACCTCGAGACGCGCCTCGCTAGCTCCCGGCGCCGCGGGGGTCCGGCAGCGGCTGAGCGAGCGGGGATCCCGCGCTGCGCTCCTGGGCCGGTGCGTCCCTGCTGAACGCTGGTGCCTGGGCTCTCCGGCCGCCTTTCCTGCGCGGGTGAGTGAGTCCGCTTTTGTCCTGGCGCGACCCCTGGGAGTCAACTTTCTGCGGGGTGGGAGTGGGGGCCGGGACCCTCCCTCAGGGCTGTGCGCCCCCAGAGCCAGTGCTGCAACTCCCCTGTTGGAAAAGTGCAGCGGGGAGTTGAAGGGCATAAAAGGATGACCCCAATGACGCCAGACAGCCGGGTTTTCTTTTGGTGAAAGTGAGGTGCTTTGGGACAGTGATGCAGTTGTCTCTATTGAAGTCTCCCAAAGAGGGTGCCTTTGATTTGATGGGTGCGAATCGCCGCTGGATCCCAAAGAAGAGAAGCAGGCTCTTCTTCCAGCCTCCAGTCCCCAGCCCCCAGCCTCTTTCTTTTGGCGGCGGGGCGGGGGAGCCACAGTGAAAGTCCTTTCAGCCCAAAAATGACTCCCGGAAGGTAGAGCAGTGAAGGCGGCCGCGGGGTGCCAGGACCTGGCCTTCCGGCGAAATTGGGGAATTTGCTATCTTGATTTTCTCCCTTTAGCCTCGCTTTGCCAACTCCGCTTTAACAGGGATTCCATTGTTAAGGTACCCTGTTCCCAGATAATTGCTCTTGGAAAGTTTGCGATAAACTACTTCTCAAGAGGTGTTAGCTGTCAAAAATTGAGGTGTAACTACTAAAACCCTTCACGATCCAAATATCTGAATTTCTGTGCGTGGTATTGGAGACACGAAGGTGAACTGATGGGGAGAGGTTTTCTAGGAGATTTGAGGGGGTGGAGAAAGACCTAGCTCCCTTGGCTCCTAAGGGGGAGAGGGTAAAGTTAGCCATTGCGTTTTAGGGAGCTGGGTGGGGGTGTGATACATCTGGGAAGTGGACATGGTGCCAGGCCTCAGGTCACTTTTTTCACCATTCCTCCTTTCCCCCAAGTGCAAAGAGCAGAGTAGGGGCTTCTGGAGCCTGCCCTAGAGCTGCATCCCCCCCTCCAACTGGGCATAGTCCTAAGGAAACTCTTCTTGCCCAAATGCACACTTTATTAATAAATTATTTCCAGTGTGGGGGGGTTTGGAGAACCATTTGGGGAAATCCCTCCCGCCCCCAAAGCATCCTGTATCCACCATGCAAGTGTCTGGGGACATGTAGATAGATGACTTTGGTAACCTTATTAGGTTCCTAAAAGGCATTTAGGGTTACAGGAGAAGTTTTTTGTTTTGTTTTTTTTCCTCAGGTTCTCTTTCCCCTCTACTGTTTATTTTCTTTTCTTAAATTCTTGAACTCCTTCCCCTCTGCGATCCACTGTCTTCATCTCTTTCCCTGCCCTGCACACTGTGGGGACTGTGGAGGGTGGTGCTGCCCCTTTGTCTCCTGCCTTCAGTGGGTCAAGAGCCTTGAGCCAGGGCAGGTAGGAGTGTGGGTAGTTGGCCCTGGGTGGGAGTAGTTGCATCCTAGAGGCTCGTTTGGGTAGGGAGGACTCTGGAGACATGCACGAGAATCTCTTCAACAAGATGTATGTGCCGGTCCCTTCATTGGCTGATGATATAGAAGGATGCTGGTCCTCACATACCACTGGACGTGATCTTGGAGAACCACCCCCCATAGCGGTGAAAGGTTTGTGCTGGTTCATCCTACGTCTTTGGATTTCTTTGGTGCAACAATTGGCTAGCTGAGGAGGGAGTAGCTGCGATCTTGGAGTCATTTTTCTTTGTATGAGGCTTGCTGATCACCCTCCGCATGAGACTGGTTCCCCAGTTCCCCAGGGTCCAGGCTCTGGGGGATACTGTGCAGAGTAGGGTAGGCCCTTGGGAGCCTTGGTCTAATTGGTGAGGTCAGGTAGACCCACCTACTTCCTGGGGCTTTGTAGATAAATGGGTGCAGTCACTACAGACCAGGGGCCCCTGACTGGCAGGTGGGTGGGAGTCTTTTGAAAGGCTTGTTGGAGAAGGAGGCTGGCCACAGTGGTACTGAGGGGAGAGTGGCGCTGTGCAGTCGCAGAGGTGGGGGAGAAGTGAGGGAGGACACCTAGGGTCTAGGGCAAGGCTGGGGAGGTTTTGGCTATCCTCAGAGGAATAGATTGTGAGTGTTCTAGGGTCCACATGTACTCAATGTCTATAAGAATGACCCCTTGCTCCCCCCCCCCCAACAATTGAAGATGAGCCTAGAGTCTGTGAAACACAACTGGTGTTATTGGCTCCTTACCTTTTTTTCTTTTTTTTTGGCTCCTTAACTTTTATGACATTCAGGAAATAGGGATTTGAGACTGCAGCCTTGCCTGGGGGCTGGTAGTCCAGAGGCCCAGTGAATGTGTTGAATCTTGCTGAGTATCTTTCTGAGGACAACACTTCTTGATATTCTGGGAATATACACCAAGGCCACTAGGAAGTACAACCACCCTGCCCCATTCAGAAACAACGCATACAGGTTGGGAAATTGTTAATTCTTAAAAGCTGCTCCATTCAGAAACAACACATACAAGTTGGGAAATTGTTAATTCTTAAAAGCTTCCTGTCGTCCTGTCCTATCCTTTCTGTAAAATGTAGGGAAATGTAGAGAGCAACCTTTCTCAACGGAAGACATTGCTCTCACCCAACTTGAGCCCTTGTCCAACAGAGGATGTACCCAGAGGATATGAGTTTGGACCATTTGCTTGGAAGTACAGGTGGACACTTGGGTTCTGTTTTGCTTTGCCAAAGCTGCCAGAATGCAATATATCAGAGATGGGTTGGCTTTTACAATGGGGATTTATTAGTTTCCAAATTTACAGTTCTAAGACCATGAAAATGTCCTAATTAAGGCATCAACAGGATGATACCTGGACTCTGAAGAAAGGCCGCTGGCATCTGGCATCTGTCACAGGGGAAGGCACATGGCTGGCATTTGTGGTCCTTCTCTCCCGGGTTTTGTTGCTTTCAGGTTCTGGCTCTTTCAGCTTCTCTGGGTCCTTGCTTGCTTCTCTTGGGGCTTTTCTCTCTGTGCTCTCTCTGGGGGCTTTTTCTCTACGCTCTCTGGAAACTTCTCTGGATGTTTCTTTCTTAGTGCTCTGGGCTTTTTCTGTCTTTTATTCTCATAAAGGACTCTAGTAAAAGACCAAGACCAACTTGAATGGGCTGGGTCACATCTCAGTTGAAATAACCTAACCAAAAGGTTCCACTCACAATAGGTTTGCACCCACAGGAATGAATTAAAAGAACATGGCCTTTTCTGGGGTAATAACAGCTTCAAATCAGCACAGGTTCAAGTGGGGTCTATTAGATGGCATGGGCCTTGAAATCAAGGAGCCATCCAGCAGCAATTCAGAGTGAGGACACAGCAGATACCAATGTGATGGGCTCCCACACCATGTGACTTCAGCCCCCTTCCCTTCACTTCCCAGCCTCCTGCCCCACAAGCATGATAGGTGAGTGTGTGGGGCAGGAGTCTGGTATATGTCACTCACCTCTTCCACCTGGAACATTTGCAGATTAATATGCCTCTTTATTGGTTTGGCTTCAAATTTTTCTGTTTGTTTGAAGCCAACAGGTTGAGCAAATTCAGTTCTCTTTACAAACTCAAGGTGGGTGCACTTTCATTTTTGTCACTATAGTCTGGCAGTTGCATCCCCTCCACCTTGTTGCATGCAGCTGGTGTGACAGAACTGCAGCCCTTGCAAAATTTACCATCCAGTTCTGTGCATCTGGGACAGGAGAAAGGCTGCAAGAATTGCTCCCTGTTTGAAGTTGATTGAGGTGAGGGTAAGGCTGGATTTCCAGATGCTCACACTACCATCTTTTCATTGCCCTCCTATCTCCCAGTGACTGAGGGTGATTGCTCACAATGGAACCCCACTTGAGAGCTGTGGGAATTTTTGTGTAGATCTGGCTTCTGGCATTTCCCAGTGTTGTCCCCATCCCCCTACTGTCATTACTTCCATGCCTTCCTTCTTTCCTCCCCCTCCTCCACTGGGTTCTCAGTGCAGAGCTACTGGAGACAAAGGAAAAGAGATGAGGAGAGGATTTTTTTTTTTTCAGATCTGCTTCATGATTTTTTTCTGGCTCTGGGCCCCCAAATCTGATGCTAACTTGTTAATCCAGAATCTCTAATGGGTTATTTCTCATAATCTTTTTGGAACCAAATGCCTATAATTTAGGACTTTCATGGTTGGGAATTTTTTATTTTTTTGTTTTTCAGAGACTGAGGATTTCTAGTACTGAGTAGTTCTCCTTCAAATTTCTGGCAGGAGGAAGCACAAGATTAGAATGTGACTTTTGGTGTTAAACTTAGGATCATACCATCTTGTTCACTTGTTCGCTGGGTGTTCTAGATAACCTCTATGAGCTGGCCTGCTTTCTCTTCTGACAGTGAGGGAGGTTGTAAATATTAAATGAATAGATACATATAAATAGAAACAAACACAGAGTCGATATTAATATATGTATGGATCAGTGTTCTTTATGTCTATAGAATGATCTATAAATCAGGCAACAAACATTAATTATGTACCTACTCTCCATCCAGCTCTGTGGAGGATTATAAAACAAAGGTAGTATACCTTTGTTCTCATAAAGGACTCTAGTAAAAGGACCAAGACCAACCTGAATGGGGGGGGGGTCTCATCTCAATTGAAATAACCTAACCAAAAGGTTCCACCCACAACAGGTTTGCACCTGTTGTGGGAATGGATTAAAAGAACATGGCCTTTTCTGGGGTAATAACAACTTAAAATCAGCTGGTCTGTATGGGGAAACACCTAACACATGTGAAGTAATTAGAAAACAGTGACAATTTGTGATTTCCAAGTTCTATGGTACAGACTCAATTAAGGGAATTAAGGGTGGCAAGAAGTTCAGGGGCGGGAGTGGTCAGGTAAGGCCCAAAGAGGAGCAGGAAGGAGAGCGGGCATGAGCAGGCCCCTGAAGGGAGGGTTGGCATTCGCTGGAGAGAGGGAGTCAGGGAACACTTGGCTCTGGCATCTGAAGACTTTGTATCTCCTTTATTAGAACCTGGTGCCATACCTTCGCCCCTGCAGTGAGCTCTCAACCACGCAGGTCTGCTTATCCTCTGAGGTTTATTTTGGTGACAGTTTTCATTCTGGGCTTGTTTTCCCTCCACCACCCAGAATATTTATGGAATGAATTTGTTTTAATTTTATACTGGATAAAAGAAATAGTGGGAGGCAAATCTATGGCCAAAGGGAAAGCCCATTCTCGTAGAAGTCTTTTGGGTTTTCCAGCGCTTTGTGTTTATTCCTCATGTCTCAATTATTGTAGCTTATTTCCAGCATGTTGAAATGCGGGGTGTTAGCACTGGAGGAGACCAAGACCACCTAAGTGATTTGCTGGCAGAACCGGAAATCAGCTAGAGTTCTCATCACCCTATCCCAGGGGAGGATGGTGATGGGGGTGGGAAAGCCTAGGCCAGAAGGATGGATACAAATTGGTTACATTGTCTGAGGAGTGGGGCTGAATTTTCCTGACTTTATCTGGCCAGACTCTGTGGTCACTGCCATCTGTTTGCCTCCAGGGCCCCTGGGTACCCAGTATCT
>PVKY010014759.1:0-10445 GCA_004027775.1 Bradypus variegatus | reverse complement strand
TTGCTTCTGGATTAAGACCACACAGTGATGAGAATAACCTGCAAAAATGTTGAGCAGTTTTGTTGCTATACAAAATGGCAGAAGCAATAGCTGCAGAAATCATTAGCACCTTTTTAGTTTCTCCATAATCAGAGGAAGAGCTCCACTATTAATTTTGAATTTTGGATAATTGCCAATGACCTTAACCATTATGCTTCAGTTTCGATGAGTTTTCATGCCATCCAGCGTGCACAAGGCATTAAGACCCTTGGAAGTCAATTATTTCTGCCCCCTGTGACAATGCACCTCTGCCAGGGCTTGGACTCTCGTTCTCATCCTTGGGTAACAGCTTAAGGACTTTGTTTTGGGAAATAAATTCCTTTTCTCTTCCATTTCTAACTACTGGTTACTTAGTAAACTAAGAACCTACTTAGCTGGTAAAAATTCCTTATTTTGGAGCTAGTGTTTCATGCCCTTTTCAGTGAGAGAGGGAGAAGTAGAATAGAGAGCTAATATGTCCCATGGGAAGAGAAGACAGGCTTTGAGATCCATTGGAAAATCAAGATGCAGGTTCAAGAACCAGCTGTGCATTTATTATCAGTGTGTTCATCAGCAAATAGCGCCAGTTCTCTGAATCATAGTAGGATGGTGATAATAACGCCACAGGGGTAAGTGTGGATGGTATCTGAGAAAATCTTTGAAAACTGTGAGGTTCTAAGCAAATATTTATTTCCAGATTCCACTGCCCTTTTTTTTATTATTATTAACAGCTTTATGGAGTTGTAACTCACATACCACACCATCCACCTGTCTTAAAGCCGACAGTCTGGTGGTTTCTAGAATAGACGGGTATGTGCAACACCCCAGCCAATTTTAGAACATTTTCATCACCTCAAAAAGAAACCCCATATCCTTCAGTTTTTACCTCCCCATCCCTCTCCACTGCGTTTTAACTTTTTATTTGAGGTTTATTTGCAGAAACTCTAGGATAATTTTTAAAAATGAAATTAAAGGAAAAAGATGACTTGTGGAGGAGATTAAAATACTGTTTCCTGTGAAGAGCATCCCTTTAGAGCCTTCCAGCTAATGGCAGAATGAGGGAAGCTGAGCTAAGTGTTCTTAAATAATATTTCTAGGAAGATTTACGATTCCCAATCTGTCTGTAGTTTGAGGTGCAGAAAAGATGGGTAGCAGCTGATGTTATTAAAGTCGCAGATCTGTGAGCAGTTCCTTGACGGGGGATTGATCTGTGGGAAGAGTGGGAAGGAGCGAGTGGACCAGGGCTGGTAAAGCAAAGGGAGACGGGGGCGCCCCTGTAGTAGTGAGTAGTGTTCCAAGTTTTATCCGGAAGCTTCTTTGACTTTTTCTCAACTGTCTAAACATGAGTTTGACTTCATGCAGCTGAATATGGAAAGAAAGAAGGAAGAGCGAGAGAGGGAGGGAGGGAAGAAGGGAGGCAAAATAACCACACCATAGCTCCTCTACTTTATGCACAACCCAGACATCAGTAGAGGGGTTGAAGCAGGTGCAAACCTGCAGGTAGTTTTGATGGGGAAGAAAGAACTCAGCCTCGGCCTCCTTTCTCTTCTAGGTCGCCAGATCCCACCCTTGGGCCCCCATGAAAATGGAAACAATGGAGGGATCAAACTCGTGAAGCCAACCTCGCCTGCCAGCCGGCGGTGCTGTTGACGCGGGGGCCATCGCGGCCATCCCCGAGCATCCAAAGCCCGGGCCCACATGCTGCCTGCAGGCCCCTCCTCGGAGGCCTGGCACCTTCCTTGGAGAAAGTGAGCCTGCTGGCTGTGCACGGTGGAAGACCTGCTGGGAACAGGGCAGAAAATGTCCCTGGAAAAGGATTTTCTAAAACTCCTGATCGAAGCCCACCACACCACCGCCAAGTGGCCTTTAGCATGTGAAATACACAAGGGGACGGATGTTAGGTAACACGTAGATGCTTGAGTTTTTTCTTACAAAACCTCAAAGAATTCTTGAATTTGTACAAAAGTCTTGCTGACTTAGTGTGGGGTGAGGTTCCAGTGTCCCATTTCCTGTGTCACCTGGCGAAATTTCAGTCACTTCTTCAGCTCCAGTGCCTTCGTCACCTAACCAATCTTTGCTGAACCGCACATTTAATTTAGAAGGTAAGCTTCTAGCTGGCTTTGGAATGAAGCCTTTACTTAGTATTGCCTTAAGGAAATCCGAGAAGTGTAACTAGACCATCACTGAAGCTCAAGACAAGCTCTTACAAAAGAGGAGAAAGATGTGTTAGAAAATGTTGTCCGCAGCTCTGACTTTTTTTTTTCACAGCTCTGACTTTTAATTGATCATCATTTTTCTTTCTTCGGGTCACATACAAACCAACCAAATGTGACTAAAATATTGCATATAATTTTGGGGTTGGGAGGCCTAGTTTGAAAGAGTCATTTAAGTAGTTACTATCTAAGCAGTGACTGATGTTGAATACAGATATTTAGGAGTCTGCCTGGCATGTGGCACTCCACAGTCATATTTCTTAAGAGAATATGTTCTGGTGTCTTTTGTAGGGGGAAAAATCACCTGGAGGATATTGGAGTCTAAGTCGAAGGACAAATGTCTAATAGCAATTGGTTATAGATTACAGGAAAGGCAGCCAGAGGAAGTATCTTAAGATTTGAGACACCACCTGCCCCCCCCCCCAAAAAAAAAGACAAAATCTGAGAAAGCATTTTCAGAGTTCCCAGGCTTGGGGAGGTGGGTAAACCTCGGGCAAACACAAGGTACTGCCCTGGAACTGAACTGCAAATAGGTTACCGTGAAAACCTTCCTCTTCAGATCCTTGTCTGCTCAATTAATAAAAGGTGCCTGAAACTAAACGAAAGGGAGAAGAGAGATGGGAAGGAAGAGAAGCTGTTTCCAACCCCAATTCAAAACCAACCGCCATTGTAACTTCCAATAAAACCTGGTATCATGAAGCAGGTGATTTCCTGTCAGGCTTATATTGGGAGGTGATTCTTAGGGACAGGGTGTTTTACAGGAAAACTGTAAAAAAGGGCCTCAGAAAGGGTTAGTCAAGGAGCAGGTCGCCAGGGCCAGCTGCAGCCGGGGTGCATGCACGTCCGAGGGCTAGCAGGCATTTACGGAAAACCTACAGCAGAAACGGTAGGAACGAGAGCGTGAACTGGCTAAAGACCTCAAACCCTTAGTGGCTCAGTGGGCTGGGGCTTTCCAGTCCCATCACAGGGTGCCCACCATCCTGTTGACGGGCTAGAGACCCCAAAGCATCAGCAGAAGGACGAGTCCTTGCGGGGCTGAGTTTACCACTTTCTTGTTGATACGACTTCGTGTTGACTGCAGTCAAGGAGGCAGGGCCGGCTGAAATCACAGATGTGTTTTGCACCTCGAGAACGAGCCGTCCGTTTGATGTTCTTATACTTTTCCCAACTTGCGAGAGTTGATTAATCATCTTAGAATGGGAATGCTGGAAAACACTTATGTTTGATTTTTGGTTCGAGAGAGAGAGAGCGCCTCTTAGTTTTCCCAGTTAGCTCAGGAGCTATTGGCAAGAGGGACTTGGCCATCTAGATGGTCCACTGCAGGGATTTTTAGGGTTTTCTCCACACTGTCAGCATTGCTTGCCAACACGATTCTGCTTGTAGACCAAGCAGTAATCACGCTTCTTTCCAAAGGTAAAAGGAAAATCTGAGTCGAACGTTGAGGTGACCTCTTTCCAGATGCTGTGCAGGCTCGTCTGTGAACCTCTC
Source organism: Bradypus variegatus (assembly GCA_004027775.1). NCBI lineage: Eukaryota > Metazoa > Chordata > Mammalia > Pilosa > Bradypodidae > Bradypus > Bradypus variegatus. The sequence continues at coordinate 6,726 of PVKY010014759.1, read as the reverse complement.
ATTGTCCAGCTCTCCGAGACATTAGGGTTATTTCCAGACAATCTTTGGGTTGTCTCGCCAAGGTGGTGCACTCACCCAGCAGACATCACGGCTTCTGGCTGGGTTTGCAGGGGTGGGCCTCCTGCATGAAATGTCTACTCTTAACCACTTGACACTGACCACCCACCAAGGAGCCCTTGGCTTCATTCCAGAAGCACACACGGGTGTGAAACCACTCTCTCACCTCTCTGTACCGCCTTAACGATTCAGACCAATCAGAGGATGTTTACATCAGTGCTACAGTGAGAGAATAGACAGCCGCTGGGCACACAGCGCTCGCACACACATGGCATCTCCTCGGAGCAGGGATGCTCGGGCCTCTCCCCTCAGTGAGACTTTCCCACCTCCCTATGTTTTAGCTTGGGATTACTTTCTGGCTGCTCTAATAATTGGACTATAACCACGTAACATTATGTGAAGACCTTGAAATTCCTGTACCTCCAAGTGTAGTTTCGCAGGACGTAGCATCCTTCACATCCTGTCCCAAACTCATTACCTTTCCCCAGTTTTCGTTTCTCTCCTGCGTGGTACGTGTGTATGTATGTAAATATGATCTGCATCTGCCACACTGACATGTAATCCCTTTCGCCGGCTGAGTTTGGCTCGTGGCTCTCTGTTACACGACATCGGCATTGGCTTCTCGTAGGCACTGCCTCCCAGTTTGGAGCTCTCTGGAGTCGTGGGGACATTTGTTGTAGGTACGTAATTGACTAGCCATTTCAGAGCTAAAATGGTACATTAGGATGCCGAATAGGATGTTACCTTGCAGACTCTAAAGGGTTGATGACTTAAAACTAAACTTTCACCAATGATTAGGGGCTATGCCCCAATGAAGAGTGAGTTTGTTTTCCAAGGGTGGCACGGATGACTTAAATGTGCCCTCCGGGATCAAGGAATATGGCAAATGATGGCTGGAACTGTGGGCTCCACTTCTTATGGCCCTGCCAGGCTCGTGGCAAGGTGAATAACGAGGTAGCTCAGAAATTAAAGGGATCTATACTCAGACCCGAGAGGTAGATAGTTTACTCGGTCAACCACCATTATTTAAACCAGCCCCGGTGACGCAGCGTCTGCCCTGCCGTGCAAACTGCCCCTTTGCTTGTGTTGCTGCCCGGGGTTCTTCTGGGCTGGACCCAGTTCACGCATCTAGAAGATGCCACCACAGGGTGTTCGAACCTCTCTCCCCCTTGTAACTGCTAGCGAAGCATTTGCCTCAACAGTGCCAGATTGTATCTGTTATTTTGGGTTTAACACACACTGATTCATACTAATAAATATTTTAAATTTTGCCAAGCCTATCTTTGTCTCATTTTGATGTTCAATAGAATAATTTTTTACAAATCACAGTCATGTCTGGAATAAAGAATGGCAACTCCCTGGAGAATCTTGGGCACCTGTGCTTGTAGGGAGGTGGATGACGGTGTCCCCGAAGCACCACTTGCAACAGCAAAAAGGGGATGACTGATAAAATGTGGCAAGGTCACATGACAAAAAGTATAGGGCACACAAAACGAGCGCACGATGTCAAATGCACAACATGGATCTCAGAAGCAGAAGGTGGAGTGCAGGACCACCATACTGCACACCCCAAGGGAGCCACACACTGGGTAGTTAGGGGGACACAGAGCCCTTGGGAGTGGTGCAGTGCACAACCTGAGCCACGTGCCAGGTATGCCTGGCTGGGTGAACGAGGCCAGCTGGCGAGGTGCAGAATGCACGTAGACTGAGACCGAGCAGTAATGCGTGTCTTCTGTGAGTGTGTGCGTGCGTGCTTCTGCGTGTGTGTGCATGAGAGGGCTGAGTGTGTGTGTGTGTGATACAGTAAAGGAAGAATCAGAAGGAAGCATGCACACTTGCTGAGCAGGCTCACCTCTGGAGAGGGGAAAGTGATCAAGTTCAGGGAGCAGAACAAAGGGCAATTAACTTTATCAATAATTTATTTCATGAAATAAAAATCTGAGGCTGCTGTGACAAAACAATAGCATTTGGTAATTTCAAGGTGTTTGTTTTAGTAGTCTCTGTAATTTCCTCTGATAATTTTTTTTTTCCACAGAGAGGGGATTAGAGAAAAGAAACTGTGAGCTGGGTTAGGCTGATTTCGTAAATACGGTGGAAAGACTTTGTAAGTTTCACTTAGTGTTCTCAGGAGATTTAACGAACTGCACTTACACCTGTCCCCACTCTTGCACCCTCTCAGCTACCCCCGTCGGTCCCCAGCACACACACACTTTCTCACCCACACGTGTGGGTCCTGTGCTTTCTATGCAGAGCCTCGTTTCGTGTACACACGAACCTGGAAAAGCAGGATGTGAAAGGGAGGAAAGCAGAGCCCCGGGTTCTCAGAATTCAAGTCGCTGCCCCCGGTGTGTGCGGTGACGCTGTTCTAACTGTAATCAAACAAGAAAAGGAAACAAGCCACCGTCCCCAACAAGAGAGCAGTGTTCCGAGTTTAGATGCACACAAGGCTTTCGCCTGCATTTCCCAAGAGGCGGTCACCTATTTGCGGCAATGTGGGTAAGGTGTTTAGAAACAGCCCGGGCCCCTGACTGGTTCCGCCGCCCAGCTGCCGCTGTCAGCGGTCTCGAGGACAGGGATCCCACGGGAGCCAGTGTCTGACAGTCACGGACTGGGTTCTCCGTGGCCTCCGTGGCAGTTTGCACATTTTGCAAAACAACTTGGGTTTATTTAAGGGCCCTGGGGGCTGAGGACAAGGAGTCAGGGGTCTCCTGAGCTTGACCACCTTCGCCTTACCCAGGCTGGTCTGATTCGTCTTGTTCTCGAACATTTCTTTCCCCAAAAGCAGGGCCGGCTGGTTAGAAGGGGAGGGAGACCTCATCCCAATTTCATTAGCCTCGTGTCCCAGGACGTCTCTCTCGGGTTGCAAGGGGCACGCGGCAGCATGTGTAGCCCGACCGGCCTTTTATCCACGCGTGACGTTACCTGATCCCCTCCGCCCAGGGTTCTATTAAAAAAGGAAAAAGATAACACCGAGCTGCGAATAATTGATCGTACACTGTGGATGACTGCAGGGTGTGCAAATATATCTCAGTTAAACTGTATTAAAAAAAGTAAATGAACAATGGGGGGAGGTGGGGAATGGGATGTTTGGATGTTCTTTTTCATTTTCATTTTACTTTTTGGCGTAATGAAAATGCTCAGTGTAATTGTGGTGATGAAAGCACAGCTATATGACGGTACTGTGAACAACTGATTGTACACTTTGAATGATTGGTGTTATGTGATTATATCTCAATAAAATTGCATTTATAAACAACAACAACAAAAGGTAACACCAAGAGTTGGCACGTATACTGAAAACAGGTATACTGTCATGCCTGCTGGTTGAATATAAACTGATGCAGTCTTTCTAGAGAGCAATTTGGCAACATCTGAAACTTTGGAAAGTTAACTCTTATTCCTAGGAATTAATTCTAAGTATAAGTGTAAAATATACCAGTCACCTACTACTGTATAACTCATTTGCCCAAAACGTAGTGGCTTAAAGCAAAGACCATTTATTATCTCCCAGTTTTCGTGAGCAGGAACTCAGGGAGGCCCAGCTGGGTAGTTCCAGCTCAGGGTCCCGAGTAAGGCTGAGTCCAGGTGTGGGCTGGGGCTGCCTGCATCCGAAGGTCGGACCGAGGCTGGGCTCTGCTCCCCCGTGGCCGCTCCCGTGGCTGTTGGCAGAGGCGGAGCTTTACACGAGAGCCCAGAATGGCCGATCCAGAGCACGTGAAGCCACAATGTCCTTCTACGGCCTGGCCTCGATGTCACACGCTGTCATTATGGTCACTTTATACCAGCTTTTTCAGGGCTTGCTCTTTTTGTTGTTGTTTTGTTGTGGTGATGGTGGTTTTTTTTTTAAATTCAGTTTTATTGAGATATATTCACATATCATAAAATCATCCATGGTATACAATCAACTGTTCACAGTACTATCATATAGTTGTGCATTCATCACCCCAATCTATCTTTTGAATATTTTCCTTTACTAGAAAAAGTAAAAATAAGAATAAAAAATAAAAGTAAAAAAGAACACCCAAACCACCCCCCTGACACACGCACTTATTTTTCATTTCGTTTTTGTCCCCATTTTTCTACTCATCCATCCATACACTGGAGGCCTTGCCTTTCTGAGTTTCAAAATCCTCTGCTTTTGCAACCCTGAGGGTTTGACTTTCAAGATTATATTCCCTTCTGTGGGTTTCAGGGTCAGTTTGGGGACTCAAATCCGGAATTGGGCTCATCTGAGGTCTCCCGTCAGTGAATGGCCCCGAGGCTCACGAGGTAATCTAAAGTATATGTGGAGGGAGGCTTCATCTGTTAGTAATCTCTTGAACATTTATCCTGTTGCATCATGATTTTTGAATGCTTAATGATAGGATATAAAGACGTATGTGGTCTATAAAAAAGAGCTGCAGGGCTCTGCTAGGAGAATAGATAGTGCTGGTTACTGGGTGACAGGGCCAAATTTTCTTTCTTTTGTTTCTTCCCTGTGTTTTCCAAATACAGTGCTTAAAAATGTGTTTTTAAATATCATTTTTTTTGGACCAAGATTCTCCCGGGAGTTGCTTCTCAGGGCACCAGGTTCCACTAAGGAGGCCGAGGGGCAGCCCCTGGGAGCTCACCGTGGCTCAAGCTGGGGACGGCCACTGTGCACCTGGGACAGGGCTCCATCTGGGATCTTCTTAGAAGTAAGGGGGGTGATAATTCTGCTGCTAATACTAGTTAGAAAAAATATTTCTCAGTATTTACTGGAGTTTGGTATTTGACTCAACGTCACCTCCCCCTTGTTGGTAATTTTTCATCTGTGAATTCTCAAGGCCAGGGACAACTGTAGTGCCACCATGAGCACTCCAGAGTTGAGTCAGGTCCTCAGCAAAGAGTCCCCAATGCCGAGTTCTGACTCTCAGCCCCCCAAAAGGGCCTCCACTCCTGCCCCAGTCTGTGCTCCAATTTTTTTATATGTCCCAGTAATGTCCTCTTGAGCCTTTTCTCCTCCTCTGTTAGATCCAGTCCAGAATCTTATATTGTATTGTGTCCTTTTTTTTTAACAAGCAGCTTTATTGAGATACATTCACACACCGTACAATCCACTGAAAGTGTAGTCAGTGGCTCATAGTATCATTGCATAGTTGGGCATTCATTCCCGCAATCAATTTTAGAACATTTTCACTGCTCCAAAAAAACCCAAAACATCCCATACCTCTCTGCCCATTACTCACCCCTAGTATTGGTGTGGTACATTTGTTACTAGTGATGAAGGAATATTAAAATATTACTGTTAACTATAGTCCACAGTTTGTGATAGGTGCATTTTCCCCCATATACCCCTCTGTTAATTCCTTCTAGTAGTGACGTACATTTGTTCTAGCTCATGAAAGAACGTTCCTATATTTTCCTTTTAATCACAGTCGTCGTCCACCCTAGGCTTCACTGTGTTGTACTATCCCGTGTTTCACTCTCTACCTTTCATCGAGTGGTGTACACAACTCTAAACTTCCCCTTTGAACTACAATCACACACGTGACACAGTGCTGTTATTTATACTCACCATAATGTGTTACCATCACCTCTATCCATCTCCAAACATTTAAATTCAATCTTGTTAAAAATCCTGCACATACGGCAGTATTCACGATTTGCAGAGGATGGAGGTGGCCTAAGGGTACATCGTCTGAGGAGCAGAATGGAGAACTGTGGCGTGTGCATACAATGGAATATTGAGCAACTACGAGAAGGAGTGAAGCTGTGAGACACGCAAGGAGGTGAATGGATCTTGAGGGCAGCGTTTTGAGTGAAGTACACCAGAAACAAAAAGATAAACTTTATAATGCCTCACTAGTATGGACTAACCACAACGTGTATCTTAGCGCACAGCTTATCAGGGGAAGGCTTATTGTAATGGTTCCTAGTTTGTAGGCTCTTACGGCAGTCACATCTATTCCTGAGTTGTAACGGTTATCTCCAGATTCTGAGATGCTGAGCTCTTTGTGTAAACTTGGTCGGTCTCTGGAACTTTGGGCATCTGTGTGACACCTGAAACTCAGAGCTAGAGCTTCACAGCTATGAATGTCAGTATTGCCTCATACAGCAAGTTTTAAAAAAAGAGATCAGACTTCAATTAGAGTTATGAATGAAGAGGATCTGGTTAGGACTAAGGTAAACCAGGCTAAAGGGTAAAGGACGGTACCGACTGTGTTTTAAAACTTCAACTTCTATGTGAGACCAAGAAAATATAGATCCTGCACCAAATAAACAGGTACAGGACCTATATTTTCTGCAGCACACTAAATAATTTAACTTGCACAGTTTATTCAAACACCATAACTACATGGAACTTTGAATAGGAGCTGATGTCTGGTAGGTTCAGAGAGGTTAGTGTGAAATCCAACACATCCCAAGGTAATTTTCGCAGAGAATAAAAATGTATTTTCAGGACCCCCCTGAAGAACTGGGGGGAAATGTGGAAATGTTGGACTTCCCTACCTGGGTTATTACTGATATTCTCACAAACTTAAAGAACTAACAATTTAGTAGGCCGAGCCCTCAATCTTGGGACCTTCCCTTATGAAGCTTGTTACTGCAGAGGAGAGGCTAAGCCCACTTACAATGGTGCCCAAGAGTCTCTCTCAGGGAACCTCTTTGTTGCTGAGATGTGGCCTGCCTCTCTCCCTCCCCCCCCCC
>PVKY010014758.1:0-10439 GCA_004027775.1 Bradypus variegatus | reverse complement strand
TATGAGTCAACAATTGAGGGGGGTTGGTTGGGAATAGGGGAGGATTCGAGCTTCCTTTTCTTTTTTTCTTTTTATATCTTTTTCTTTTTTTTTGTCTGTAGCAATTAAAAGTTTCTAAAAATCGAACAGAAATGAAGTGTGGTGATGGATGCACAGCTGTATGAGGGTACCCAGGGGCAACTGATTGTAATGGTAAAATTATGTCACTTGAATTATTCATTAATGAAAATTTTTTTTTCTTTTATTTCAAAAAAAAAAAACAAAACGTCAAGGTACAACGAGGGGAGGAAGGGAATGGGATATTTTGAATGTTCTTTTCTATTTTAATTTTTATTTTATTTTTTGGAGTAATGAAAATGTTCAAAGATTGATTGTGAACAACTATATGACAATGCAGTGAACAACTGATTGTATGCTTGGAATGACTGTATGTTATGTTATGTGATTATATCTCAATAAAATTGTAATAAAAAAAAATCCCTTGAGGGACTAGAGAAAAAAATATGGAACTTTTAAACTTCTCCACCTGGGAAATTTCTGATACCTTGTCAAGCATTAGGGGTTTTCTCTTATGAAACTTATTTCTGTAATGGGGAAGATAAGTTTACCTATAGTTATATCTAAGAGTCACTACCAGAGAACCTCTTTTGTTGCTCAAATATGGCCTCTCTCTCTCTCTAAGCTTAAACCTGCAAATAAACTCACTGCTCTCCACCCTACATGGGACATGAGTCCCAGGTGTATAAATCACCCTGGCAACATGGGACATAACTCCCAGGGATGAGCCTGGCCTGGCATCGTGGGAATGAGAAAGCCTTCCTGACCAAAAGTGGGAAAAGAAAGGTAATAAAATAAGGTTTCAGTGGCCAAGAGATTTCAAATAGATTTGAAAGGTCATTCTAGAGGTTACTCTTAATGCAAGTTAAGCTAGATATTGCAATTTGCCATGGTATGCCGTGCCCCAACCAACAGTATTCCTGAAAACCCTAAAGAATACCCAGGGCTATATTTGTGACTCTATAAAAGTTTCACTCACTAACTTTATTTTTCAGAAACTTAGAATTTCCAGTTTGTTCCTATTCCAGGTAAGTCCCAAACCCAGGGGTATTGGTCTCTCCAAGAACATCAACCAGTTGCATCCCCCTATAATGTCAACGCTCCTTCTCAACATGAAGAAGTTAGAATGGTCATTGCCCAAATATCATTTAAAGATTGAAAATATGGTCAAATGTGAGGGAGAAGATGTAACAGAGAAGATAGGATTTAATAAATGATTATGACTACTGAATCATTATACAGATATTTCTTTTTAGTCTCCAGCGTAATAGAACAGCTAGAAAGAAATAATTGAAATTGTGGAACTATAACCCATACCATACTTTGAAATTTGATCTATAACTACTAGTTAAATTGTACTTTGAAAGTTACCTCTTTTCTGCATGCATGTTGTATTTCACAATAAACAATGTTAAAATACATATATATATATATTACTGCTCATTGACAATGCATCGGTTACCCAAGAGATCTGATGGAGACATACAATAAGATGAATGTTTTCATGCCTGCTAACACAACATCCATTCTGCAGCCCATGGATCAGGAGTCATTTTGACTTTCAAGTCTTTTTATTTAAGAAATACATTTAGCAAGTTTATAGCTGCCATACCTAATGATTCCTATGATGGATCTGGGAAAATTCAATTCAAAGCTTTCTGGAAATGGTTCATAGTTCTAAATACCATTATGAATATTCATCATTCATGGGAGGAGGTCAAAATATCAACATTAACAGCAGTTTGGAAAATGTCGATTACACCCTGTGGGAGTCCCGGACCCAGGGCCTTCCTGAGAGCCTTGAAGTCTGCATACACAGCAGCTTGCATGATGTAGGTCAGTTAAGGTTTAATCTACCCTCCTTGTACAACTAGGCCTCTTGCACTAAATGTAATCTATAGCTTACCTCCTTCCTGAACTCCCTGAGATACTATCACTAGTATTATTATCTACAAGGTAACCTATAATCCTCCCCTCTTTCCTGTTGAATACAATCAATCCTTCCCTATGCCACAAGATCCCCATTCCTGCGCTTATGCTCTCATACCCATTGGGATGTTTCTGTCTCAAGCCCCTATAACTGGCTTGACCAGTTCCCCACAAAGTGTGGAGTACTTTCACACTGAGCTCTGAACTGGCCACCATTCAGAGCAACTTCACTGACGTCCTGCTCCATTCCTGTAAGTAAACCCCAAATAAAAGCTCATGTCTCAGACTGTGCCTGGTGCCTTCTTTAGTTCTTCCACTGCAAAAGCCCCCTTGGGCCATGAGAAACCCTCACAGATGGCTTTGAGGGGTTCAAGACTTTCATGGAGCAAGTAACCGCAGATGTGGTGGAAATAGCAAAGGGAACTAAAATTAAAAGTGAGCTTGAAGATGTGACTGAATTGCTGCAGTCTCATGATAAAACTTGAATGAATAAGTAATTGCTTCTTATGGATGAGGAAAGAAAGTGGTTTCTTGAGATGGAATCTACTCCTGGTGAAGATGCTGTGTACATTGTTGAAAAGACTACAAAGGATTTGGAATATTACATAAATTTAGTTGATAAGGCAGCAGCAGGGTTTGAGAAGATTGACTCCAAATGGGAAGAAGTTCTACTGTGGCTAAAATGCTACCAAACAGCATTACATGCTACAGAGAAATCCTTCATGAAAGGACAAGTTCACTGATGTGGCAAGCTTCATTGTCTTATTTAAGAAATTGCCACAATCACCCCAACCTTCAGTAACCACCACCCTGATTAGTCAGCAGCCATCCACATCAAGGCAAGAAATTCCTCCAGCAAAAAGATTATGACTTAATGAAGGATCATATGATGGCTAGCATTTTTTTGCCATAAAGTATTTTAAATTAAGGTAGGTACACTCTTTTTTAGACATAATGCTATTATTGCACACTTAGTCTATAGTATAGTGTAAACATAACTATTTGCACTGAGAAACCAAAAATTTCATTTGACGCGTTTTTTTGCAATACTCTCTTTCTTGCAGTAATCTGGAACTGAACCTACAATATCTCTAAGGTATGCCTATATAGTATTCCAATCAAAAAAATGCAAACCTGAGTCTAGCCACGAAGAAACAAATACAAATTGAGTATACTGCTACAAAATAACAGGCCACTTCTCCTTAAAAATGTCAATGTCATGAGAAACAAATGCTCAGCAGTTGTTTCAGATTAAAGATTAATATATGACATAACAACCAAATGCAATATAATATCCTGAACTGTAACCTGTACCAAAAAAGAAAATTTGCAATACAGAGTACTACTGAACAACTGGCAATACCTTACTGAATATTAAGAAGTAAAGGGACATGATGTATGCAACCTACTCTCAAATTGTACAGGAAAAATGTGCGTGCATGAGTGCGTGTGTATAAAGAGAAGGATAGGGCAAACTGGCCAAAATATAAACAACTAGTCAATTGAGTAAAGGGTATAGGAGTTCTTTATGTTATTCTTGCAACTTTTCTGTACATTTGAAAGTATTTCAAAATTTTAAAAAGACAGTCAAGAAAAATTTAACATGACTGGATATTACATGATATTAAGGAGTTAATATTAATTTTGGTATTATTTGGTAACTCTATCATGTTATGTTTTAAAAAAAAAGTCCTTACCATTCTGAGACATGAGAAATACATACTTAAGTATTTACAGATGAAATGAAGTATTGCTTTAAAATACTCCAGATGTACACTTATATATAACTTTTACCATTAAAATATAAAGAATAAGGACCTGAAAGCTCTACAAGATTTTATGATGGATAGTTTTCAGTGTTTAGAACTTTAAAACAAGTACTTCCTATTATGTAACAAAATGTTATTTCTGCCACATACTGAACTGGCCTTAAAAACACTAATACTAACAATGGATAATAATAAACATCACGAAACAAGTAAAATTCATTAGTGGAAGAAAAGGAAATAAACTCAATTATGCTCACAAAATACGTTAGGAGGAGCTAAGTCAATAAAATAAAAAAAGTACCTTTATTTAAAAAGAATTGGCAAATGCAATTTCAAGAGAATGATCCAAGTCCTTCTGCGGCTTCCCTCACCTACGAATCTTTAAGAAACAGCGTCGACTCAGCGCTGAATTTATCACCAACTAACGTTAAACAAATTTCGCCATGACCACCTCGGCCGGTCACCAACTAACGTCAAACAAATTTCGCCATGACCACCTCGGAACAGTCAGGCCGAGGGACCCATCTGGGGTTTTCAAATGGATCCTGCGGGCAGGCTTGGCAGGGAGGGCCGCCTCGTAGCCCACCACTGCTTCTGGGTGCCGGAGGAGGGCAGCGACCACCACGGCGCCTGGGCCGGAGATACTGCAGGGGCCGGGGCCCGGGCCGGGCAACCTGACCTCATCCCACGGCCGCCGGGGCTGAGGATGCAGCGGCGAGTCGGGGACGCTTGGGAGACTGGGGAGGGCCCAGGAGCGAGAGGGACGCTCCAGGGCGGGGGACAGTCGGAATGGCAAAAGGGGCTGGGTGCCGCGGCGGATGGCGATCGCTGAGGGACGTCGCCGCAAACAAAATCAGGGGTGTTGGGAGAGGACGCGGAAGCCGGAGGGCGGGCGGCAGGCTGGGGACCAGAGTGGGAAGGAATCTGAGGGCTTTTACCTCCGCTGGGACCAGGCCCATCAGGGCTGAGAAGGCGCGGCGAGGTCGAGGGCGACGCGGCAGCGCGGCGGTGAAGTGAGAAGGAGGTACAGGCGGCGACGGCGGCGGCGACGGCGGCGGCGACGGCCCCTCGGCGGGCCCTGACGCGAGCCTGCGCCCTGGCGACTGCGGAGGGCGGAGAGGAAGGCGGGCGGCGCCAAAGCGCCTGCTCCGGGCCGGCGGGGAGCACGGGCGGGAGGCTCCCAAGCCCGCGCCTAGTCGCCCTACTCTTTCTTCCGCCAGTCTCTTAAAGCTCAGCCCGTCGGCCGCCTGCCCTCCTGGGGCTCCAGGCTCCATCCTCTCCTTTCGCGCCACTCTCTCCTCCTCAGGTTGGTCTGTCCTATATTCACTCTCTCCACCATGGCGTCACTCAGACACAGGTCTTTTGAATCTGCTGTGCAGGGCTTTGCAGGGGAATCGTTTAGTAACCGACTAATAGGTAATTCACGAGTTGCATTCTCCCTGGTGGAGACCTTCACAAACCCGAAAATAAAGGAGTGGTATGCTGCCTCCACAGAATAGGCAGGCATCTTACAACACTAGTGAAAGTGTTTTCTTGTACTCGCTATCCTACTGACTTGTTTATTTACAACATTGTTTTCGCCTTGTCCTAGTCCAGCTGACGGACTTGGTGAATGAGTCACGAACTGACAGACCAAGACCATGTTTGGCCTGGAACAGCATTATTCTGTAGCTTAAATTTGAATGCCTTAGAAGGTGGCATGCACTCTGCTTCCCTACCTGCCCTCCTCTTCACAAGTTTATTTTACTGGCCTGGTTTGGGGAAGTCTTTTTTGCTTGTTACCCTTGGTTAGGTATTTATCCCGTAAATGACCACAACCCTCTCAATCGCAGAGCTATTGGTTTATTTTAGCAAACAATGGATACAGATCAAAGAGGCTTTCCCACATGGCATCATAACCGCCACTATCCCTGCGTCTCATAGTGTATCTGATTCTGATGTGGAAGCTCAACACCATTTATCCCAAACGTTATAGAACTGTGGTGGCTCAAGTCCACCTAAAGTCAAGAATCTCATAGAATAAGCACAAAAAGTCTCAAGCAGAAAAAATTCAGGAACTAAGAAATCCTCACCTATTCTCACAATTCTGTGTTCCCATTTCTAGGTCGTAAATGTGCTAATAATGGGGAAACAGTGGCTGATCTTGCTTTGTGACCATCAGACCTACAGCTATTGGTGTAATTCTGGAGGCGACTCTCCACCCATTTATTTTTTGAGAACTATGGGAGTGACACAATTCACTAAAATAAAAATTACTGAACACCTGTTATGTGTCAGACACTATGTTAGGTATGAAGAGGGAAAGATGATGTGGTCCCTAAAGGAAAGAAATTCACAGACACTTTTACTTAAGTGCACTGATAAATATCATGATAGCATTATGCGCAGAGTACATTTTCTCTGTCTGGGAGATAGGGAGGCCAGAAACATCTAAGTGAGGTTTTGAGTGTACATCCATTTTGTGGTGCCTGTGGGTGTCCGGGTAGAAATGTCTAGTAAACTATTAGGTATATGGTTCAGAAACACAACAAAAGTGCTTTAGATGTAGGATATATAACCCAACTATAAATTTTCCCTTCACCCTGCCCTGCACTTTTAAGAGTCACCTCTCTTTAATATATTTTGGGAAACAGATTATATGAAGAATACCATATCTTATCAGAATGTCAGAATGGGTTGGAGAGGAACCAGGAGAGTGGTGTCATGGAAGTCTAGGAAGGAAGGGTAAGATTTTCCACATGATAAACCAGAGTTAGGGCAAATAAAAATGTCTTGGAATTCTCCTATCAGATTAGGTATTTCATCATTATAGTAATAGTGCCAGATATACAATAATTGAAGTCCCTTAGGAAGCAGATGACAAAATCAAATATGATTACCTTATGCAAGTAAGGGAAAATATTGTATAGATTTTGGAATATCACACATAATCACAAGACGGGTTCCAGCAACCAAGTCTTGGTAAGGGCTGGAACCAATGGTTATTTTCCTAGAATGCTATCCAATAGAAATTTCTGTGATGATAAAAATATTTGATAGCTCCTCTGTTTAATATGATAGCCATTAGTCACAAGTGACATTGAGCATCTGAAATGTTGCTAATATAACTGAGATACTTTTTATTTTATGTTAGTTAAATTTAAGTAGCCACTTGCAGCTAGTTGCCCCTGTATTGTCAGTGCATTTTTAGAACCTTGCCATTAATATGACTGAACTTTGGTTGTTCTCTGTCTCTACCTGAGTCCAAAATTTCTAATTTTTTGGAGAGAAAAGCAAATGGGTAAGGGATCAGTTCCTGGATCAGTCAGCTATGGCCAGGATCACCTAGTACAGAATTGGCTGCTGAAGGCATGTGTGTCTGAAGCAATTCTTCCTCCAAAAAGGGAAATAATTGTAAGCTGAGTTCTATTTAAGTTGGAGCAGTGTATCATTTAGGGTAAGACTAGACTTCTGTAACAAAAAGCCCCTACAATAAATCAGTGGCTTAAAAAACATAATTTCTCTCTTGGGTAACTATCACAAGGGGAGTGATTCAGTTTGATGGAGTAGTTCTTCTCCACACAATTAATCAGAGATCTGGGTTCCTTCCAGATAGTTGCTCTACCATTCCCCAGTGTCTTATGGAGTGATTAAGACTGGGTCATATGGGTTAGGAAATGTAGATTAGCAGTGTTCCCAGTAAGACAGAGAATTATTTTGGTTGACAATTAGCAGTCTTCATCACAAGTAATTAGAATACAAAAAAATAATAATGCATATATCCTGCCTTCAAGGATATCCCAGATTTGGCGGGAAGACGTGAGTATTCAACTAGCAATGAACAGGAACATTTTGTAAGAATCCAAAGAAAGGAATGACTTAGAAAAATGTTTGTCAGACTTTAATATGAATGTAAATCACCTGAGGATCTTGTTAAAATATTGAATCTGGGATGGGGCCTTGAAATCTGTATCTTTCCAGGTAATGCTGATGCTGCTCTTCCATGGACCATACTTGAGTAGCAAGTGGTTACAGATTCAGCAACCACCACAGAGGGAATGGCATTTGAGCTACACCTTTCTTTGTAATATGGTGTAGTGATTAAGAGCTCAGCTTTTCATGTTAGACATCCTATGTTCAAATCCCCAATTCTGTGTATTACTGATTGATTTAAATTGCTTTATATCTTCAAGCCTCAAGTTTTTCATTTGTAAAGTAGGGATAATAATAATGTTTATCTCATAGAGTTGTCTTGAAAATTAAATGACAATGTATATGAAGCAATTTAGTATAATACCTGTCACACAGTAAACTGTTAACTAGCATTAGTAGACATCATTCAAAAGATGTATTTCAAGTGTTTGCTACATACACACAATATCCATTAGGATACTTTTGGTGGCAATAGAAAACCCCACACAAACTGACTTGAACAATAAAAGAAGTTGACTGGCTCATCAAAGCTGAGGTTGGGCAATTTCATGCAAGTTTTGATCAAGCAGAGCTTTGCTTTCATTTCTCATGAATCTGCACTTTGTCTTCAGGCTGACTTCTTTTCTGGTAAAGTGAGAAGGTGGCACTTGTACACATATTTTACAAAATAAATGGAATTCGAAATTTTTTCTATAATTGAACCTTAATAATCCTCCATATGTGTAGCAGGAAAAGTCTTTACTTTGACAATGAATAGTATCTCCATTTCTTTTTTGGTATTTAAGTCTCATTCAAATAAATGCTCTATCTTGCAGATTTTCTTCCTTTCATTCTACTCATTCTACAGGGTGGATTCATGCTCATAGTAGAAGGGATTATGTGACCTCAGTGCAGTGGAGAAAAGGGTCCTGTATTTATCTCTGTTTCCTATATTCTTTCCCATCACTGATTCAGAAGTCTAATGTTTGCTCACAAGTCCATTGCAGTGGTGTTTGCTGTGGTATAGCTAATAAACCTCTAGTTTCCTTCTCGATGATGCTATAGTACCCACCAAGAATCAGCTATATCTTTCATCTGGCCTGCAGGTAAGCTTTCCATTCTGTTGCCTCTACAGTGGGATTATCTTACCGTTTGCTCTATGATAGGTTCCTTGGCTCTCAGCTACCAAAGGACACATGACAACTTCAGGTCCCTTGAATTTGGCATAGGAGTCAAGAGAAGGTGAGAAATAACTCAGTTCCTTTCCTTATTTAAGCATCACATGCTTTCATGTTTTATTCTGTTGAAATCACCCCAAGTTGGGGGGGGAGCATCCTTAGGGACAATTTTTTCCAGTAACTGGGCAGAAGCTCCTCTGCTTTCAACTCTTTCCTCTCAACCTCATCCCTATGAGGTTTTACCTTGCAAAGCATGCATATATGACCTCTTGTTTCCGCTAAGCCAGAAAACACTTCCTCCTTCCTCTTCTTGCCTGGATGTTATCCTCCTACATGTGTTCTGAGTCCTCTCTAGAATACCCCTTCATTGTGGCTTATGGTAAAACTCTGCTCAGATTCCCATACTTTGAATTTTTTAATGCATTTTTTATTGTGGACTTTAACATGTTATGCATAACAGTGATAGCTTTCAAAGTACAATTTAACAAGTAGCAATCCATGCTTTTAATTTGATATATAACTTAAGAAATTTAGAGGATTCTTTTCTCCATGAATAAAGCTGAACTGTCAAGATAGCTATCTCAATAAACAAACAATAATTCTTCTTGGAGACTTGAAGCTGAAAATAAAACCTTTGTTCTAGGTGGCATCTATCTTCTATATAAAGGGGTGAATGTCACTGATTTGATGAGTGGGTAGTGTGTAGTATAGTGGCTTTGTAATATGTCAACTTGGCTAAGCTGAACTACATTTTCCAGAATTCTCTTTCCTGTATGTTTCTAGTTAGAGTGGGCCACGAGAGAGATTCTTTTGGGAGGTTGGAAGGGCAGAAGTGAAGCAGCAGCCGTGTTGTGGCTTACATGTATGTTCGTTTATTTACTGGCTAACCTCGTTGTGAGGCAGTGGCAAGGTTTGTATCTGAGGCAGTGGCAAGGTTTGTATCTGCTCTTCCTTCCCTTGGATCCTCCTTCAGAGCCTCTAACTCCTCGGCTAGGTGTTAAGTGTTAGTACTGTGAGGGAAGGACTCCAGCTTTGTGGTACCACCAAGGACAGAAGCAACAAGAACTGACATTAGTTTTGGTTCATTCTCATGAGCTCCAGTCTGTGCTGTGGGTCTCTGCTTGTCCTTGTTCTCCTCTACTTTGCAGCTATCTTCCCTTGCTGCCTGACTGTTCTGTGAATATCAAGCTGCAGCCTCAGACACAAGGACAACAGCCTTAAAGAGACTGCTTAGACTAGCACCCACAATTGCATAAGGTCAAATCCTCAAATCCCTGTAAAAATCCATACACACATACACACACACACACACTTTTTTTTGTTGCACCCTGATATAGATAATGTGCAAGGCCACAATAAAGGGTATGAAATTACTTCTCATAATATTCTTGAAAACTATCATCTCTGTTATGGTAACAAAAGGGTTATAACCTTTGTTATACTAACAAAAGGGTTGGAGCAAGCAGATGCCAGCCATGTACCTTCCCAGCTAACAGGTTTTCCAGATGCCATTGGCCATCCTTCAGTGAAGGTACCTGGTGCTGATGATGCCTTCCGATGGACACTTTATGGCCTTAAGACTGTAACTTTGTAACCATATAAACCCCCTTTGTAA
>PVKY010014757.1:0-10450 GCA_004027775.1 Bradypus variegatus | reverse complement strand
CAAGGGGCCTGCAGCCGCGAAATCTGTCTCCTCAGAGTTCACGGAGCTCACGGATTTATGGATCAAACGGGGAGACGGAGTTTTGCCAGCAGAGTGTCAAGTGTCTACAGGGCTGAGATTAGTTGAGTTTCAGGTATTGATTTCTGCCTGTTCTGCAACACAGAAAGGAAAAACATGTATGTGACAATTAGCAGCCATCATCGTTTGCTCAGCCTTAATTTCTGGGTCCCGGGGCTCCTGGGGCACTGGGGCCCACACAGCTCTCCCCGGATGGCTGAGCCCCTTAGAGACCCCCAGCCCTGGGTGGCCCAGCTCTCACAGGTGCCCTCTGGGCATGTCTGTGGGTCCAGGCAGCTGTGGGGGGGCCTGGGTGACAGGCAGCAGCCTTCTGGGGGTTCCTGAGTGCTGGGTGAGGGTTGTGGTGAAGTTGAGCAAAAAAAGGCATCAGCTTGACTCCTGTTGTCATTCTGATTTCCAGTTGGTGCAAACATGATCCCTGCAAAAGGGAAATTTCCATTCATAAAAGTGGGATTCCTAAGTTATTCTGTTATTCTTAAAACAAGAGTGTGGGGCATGAGGGACCACACTCCACACAGCGTGAGTGCACGTCCTCAGGAGGCACGAGGAGTTGTATATTCCCACCACAGCATCCTTTTCAACACTTTTAGGGCCGGGGGAGAAGGATTTTACCTCAGTACTGTACATGGGTCCTGAACGAGGACCCATGTGAACTTGCCACATTTCAGCCACGGAGCCCACCTGGCTCCCTTACCTCAGTCCAGTCCCACGAGATGCTGTCAGCCAGAAGCCAGGGGGAGAGTGGAGCCGGGTTTGGGTTAAACTGTGAAGAAGCTGCAGAGCAGTCGGCAGGGAAGGGAAGGGGTCAGCAGGTCCAGTTCCACAGGGGCTGGAGCTAAGGCTCCTGAGCGGCGTGTCTCCAGCCAGGTACCTCCCGGGTGCAGCGATCTTCTGTTATTGTGCCTTTTGTGGTGACCACTGTTAACCTGTCAATAGAGATGACAGGAAAATGTTCTTCTGGGAATTGGGAGCAAATTAGCCCTAACTCAGCTTTGCATGGGTGACTTGTCAGATAGGGGCAGTTTCTCCTTTGTTGGAACAGACACATTGCTAAGTGGCTGTGGCCTCAGGAAATGTGCAATAAGTGGAATTTTTCTAAAATGCTGCTGCAGTGTCAGGATGTCTCCAGGCAGACTGTTTCTGCTCTGAGTTTTCAGAATGAATCCCAGATTTCCCCTGTATAGATGTAAATGGAATTACTCCCATGCATGGCTGGGAAGACTAAAAATGAATACTTCATTAGCCTCCAATTGTGTTTTGTTATTTACTGTGTCTGCATTCTAGAATACAATCAGTCCTCTGGGGAGGGAAAAGGTGAGACGCACAGGTTAAACCTTCTAGTATGGGCAAACACCTGACCAAACAATCAGGGTCCAAAACACCAAGCTTCCTGAATCAGAATGAAATTGTGTGCTGGTTGGAGCTGTCTGTACCCCAGAAAGCATGTTCTTTTAATCCATTCCTGTGGGTGGGACCTTTTGATTAGGTTATCTCAGTTGATGCATGTCCTAGGTGGGTCTTAATCCTCTTACTGGAGCCTTTTATAAGAGGTTGAAAGATGGAGGATGCACACAAAAGCCCAGAGAAGAGAGCCTGAGAGAAGCTGAGAGAGAAAAGGACAAAGAAGCTAAGATGGGGCAGCCAGTTGCCAAAAGCCCCGCTACCCCAGATGGCAGAGCCAGGCATGCTGCTGTGTGCCTCCCACGTGTGCTGGGGCAGAGCTGCTGTGCACCCCAGAGAGGCCACGTTCTCTTAGCCTGGTCATCAGGTGCAAACCTGTTGTTGGTGGGACCTTCTGATTGGGTTGTTTCTATGCAGCTGTGACCCCATCCATTCAGGGGGGGTCTTCATCCTTTACTGGAATCCTTTAGGAGAACTCATGGAGTGAGCTTAGAAAGAAAATGCTCCAGGAGAAGCAAGAAGGACCCACAGAAACTGAGAGAACCATTCCGAAAGCAGGGCCCTGGAGAGAAGGGACAGCAGAAGCCGGCCACATGTCCTCCCATGTGACAGAGGAGCCCTGGATGCCAGCAGCCTTTGCTCAGAGAAAGTATCCTGTTGCTGCCTTAATTTGGACATTTTCATGGCCTTAGAACTGTAAATTTGTAAACTAATTAATCCCCATTGAAAAAGCCAACCCAGTCCTGGTACGTTGCATTCCGGCAGCTTTAGCAAACAGAAACACCATGTGGCGGAGGGGCCGGATGCCGGCAGCTGTCTTCAGAGCCCAGGCGTTGTCTTGATAGTACCGTGATGTGGGCATCTTCATAGCCTTAGAATTGTAAACTTGCTAACTAATAAATCCTCATTGTTAAAAGGCAGTCCAATCCTGGTGTATTACCCTTCGTCAGCTTTGGCCAGCTGAAACAATTGGGTGTATGGTGAACGCATCCGTGTGCATTGCTTGGTGCTTGCTTGGTTGGTTTTTGACAGGCAGCTGTTTTCAGGATGTATTCTAGGAAGTCACGGCTGCCCTGGTGGCTGAGAAGGGTTGACATGGGCCAAAGGCAGCCCCTGCGCTCGGGCTGACAACCAAGCAGGAGACTACCTGTGACGTTGTGGGGAAACAGGAGGGTCCCCCCAGCCCAGACCAGGGGTGTCGAGGTGACGGTGTCGGAACTGAGCCCGGCTGGTGAGCGGAATCAGGCCACGTGCGGAGGGCGTAGGTTCAGGCTGGGGTCTGGGATGTGGGGTCTCTGGGGAAGGGTGGGGCAGGTGGAGGGCGGGCGGGGCCTGCTCAGATTTGCGCTGGGAACGGTCCATGTGGCAAAGGGGCGGAGAAAAGATGAGACTGAAGGTAGCAAAAGCAATGAGCAAGTTGTTGTGGCCACGACAGTGAAGCCATGGCAGGCCTGGGCCAGGCGGCACAGCGAGGGTATCTCTGAGACGCTGGTGGGGAGAGAGGGGTCAGAGTACCCCCGGGATGCCTGAGCCACCAGCAGGGGAGGCTTAGCAGGCAGCGTGCAGAGGGGTGTGCCAGGACCCACGTGGGAGTGCAAGGAAGACGGTCCTGGGCTTTCCTGCCTGGAGCTCAGGGGTGAGTGCCGGCCTGGAGGCGAGGATTTGGGAACTGCAGCTTGGGACTGGGAGCAGATGCTGGGAGAGACTTATCTGGGGGAGAGAAGGGCTGAGGACCCAGTGACACCAGCGTGGATGAGCAGGGAGCAGGCTCCTTGTCAGGGCACCTGCAGGAAACGCAGAGAGGGGCTGGGAAGTAAGAGGCCACAGGATCATGGGAGCCGAGGTCACACGCTGGAGAGAAAGGCCAAAGCACTGGGGGCCATTGCTGGAAGAGTTTGCCATAACCAGGGGTCATGTGTGCAAGAAAGAGAAACCAAGGGGAGAGAAAGACAGTGAGGTAGCTATTAGAATTCAAGGACACTTAGAGGTCCTCAAGGTCAGAGAGGGCAGCAGACCCAGGGGGCCTGGGGTCAGGAACTGAAGCACCTAATGACCCTGGAACTGTTCTTCGAATTTCTCTCTGGAGCTTGTGGCGGAGACCACTATGCTCGCCTGACCCCATTTTCTTTGAGGCCCATAAATAGAATATGCATTCTGAGCACGTGGGCTGAACGTATCTGCTACTCTGGAACTGGACTGTAAAATCTTTCTATGTGCTCTCCGGTCCCATCCGCTGGCCAAGTGGGAAAGGCTCCAGGGACCCAGGGAAGGGCAGAGCTGCCGCAGGAAGCAGCTCCGACCTGAGCACAGCTTGGAGGTGAGCAGACGGGTGCACCTGACCAGGAAGGCTGACGGTGCCTGAGCAGAAGTGAACCTGGGGTGGGGGTTTCTCTCCGCACAGCTGCTCCCCTTCTCTGGGCGACCCTCCACCCCTCGGCTTGCACATCCTCCCTGCCGTCCAGTTCCAGACTCGGAGACGCTTCGCATCTTTGGCTCCAAGTCCAGCCCCAGGATGGGGACGCGGCAGGCCCACCCGGGGGCAGACACCGTCTTCTGAGGCCAGAGGGCGGGGAGTGGGGCTCAGGGGCACCACACTGCTTCTTTCAACTTGGACTAAGAGTTCCCAGACTTAGCATTTCCTGGGGGGGGGGGGGGTCCAGAAATCTGCATTTTTAGAGGGCCAGCACGGATAGCAAGCTCGGCTACCGCTGAATCTAAGTTAGTGGAGGCTTAACATTCTAGATACACACCAAGGCTCTACCAACTCCCATTCCAGCCGCAGGAGGTGAGCCTGTTTCCTTGCGAAGGCATGACATCGATCTTTTTAGTTTTTACTAATGCAATTGGTAAAAAATGAAATCTCACTTAAAGATTTGCATTGCCTTAATTACTAGTGAGGTTTCCCATGTTTATTGATTTTAATTTTTTCTTGTGAGTTGCCTGCTAAGTGTCTTTGTCCATTTTTCTATTGGGTTATTTATTTTCTCTTACTGATTTCAGAATGTCTATACTCTGGCTATAAACTCATTGTCTGTTTCAGGTAGCACTGAGGAGATGCTCGGGCACAGGGCAAGAGAACGTTCCTGAAGCCTGCTGGGTCCCGCCGGCTGCACTGCTCACTAGCGTGTGACCTGGGCTGGGTCACGGTCCTCTCTGGGCCTCAGTGTCCTCGCCTGGGAGGTGGGAGGGGTGATAACAGCGCCCGCCTCGCACTGATGTTGCAGGATTAGACGAATTGGGACAGAGTCCAACAGCATCCGGCACAAAATCAGCACCACACGAAGCAACTGCTGTTCATGCTTTTTGTTGCAAATATTTTCTTATCTGCTGCTTGTTTTAAAGTTTTGCTGGCTTGTGTGGTAAGGAAGTTAAAGAATTTTTCAGAATAAATTAATAATCTTTCTTCTTAGAGCTTCTGCATTTCAGTTTTTCATAAGGGGGCCTTCTCGATCCTGCGGTTATTAACAAGTTCTCTTTATCTTAATACCTGTGTAGTACCTTCTTCCCTCTCTTTACCCTACTTGGATTCATTTTTGTAAACAATATGAGCTAGAACTCTAGCTCCTCCATGAAAGAGGCTCCCGGCGTGAACTCCCGGACTGGGAGGGGAGCTCGTGCTGTCGAGCCCAGGAGGCTGCAGTGTGCCCTGGGGCTGCCCACTGAGGCCTGCCTTGCCCAGGGCTTTGCCCTCTGCGGTCTCTTCGGGTGTTTGCTGGTGGATCAGAGGATGCGAGGAAGGAGGTCAAAGTATTTAGTCCACTGCTCTTTCATTTCCGTCTGTGAATGATCGTTCTAACAGTCTTCAGTTCAGTCCTTTGAATGTGTGAGTTTCCTGTGGGACTTTGGTTAGGACAGCAATAGAAATGGATTGCATGAAAATGTGAAACTATAAAGAAAAGTTTTAGATAAGAGGAAAGCAACTAATGTTGACACGTGATAGAATTTGTTGGGAACCCAGCCCCAAACCTGTGGGTTATAAGAAAATATACTGAACAATCTCTAGTTGTAGCTACGTGCTCATTTTGGTGTTGTGGGCAAACGTTAATTATTCCAGCAACATGAGGTACGCAGTGAGATTTAAAGTTTGGGACCATGTACTGGAGCTCAAAATCATCTTCCAGCATGAATGCTTGTGTTATTTCTGTTGGGGGAGAAAAGTGAATTGGAGAAGGGGGGAGTAAATGGTGCTGCTGTCAACACATAATTAAAAGGATTTTTTCAAGGTCACGGTTTTAAGGGAAAATGATTCTTGTGAGAAAATGAGGATAAAGCAGGTATTAATGTGATCTGAACTGCAGAAGCTTTGAAAGAATTTTTAGTGACTGTATACAAAACCCCTTGACCTGTGTCTTAGAATTGCCCTGCACTTTGAACTCCTCTAGAAATAACCTCATCACCACCTGGTGAAGGGGAGCTGCGTTTCCACCACCCCTTACACGCTGTGGCCTCGACCTGGACTGAATTAAGCGCTCAAAGCTCCTCCCGTGCTGGTGCTGGTTTCCTAGTTATGGGCAATTGGTATTTGAAGACCCGGAATCCATCCCGTAATTGCCATTATCTCCTTATCTTGCCTCCAGGGGACTAAAAGACACACTCCCCTTTCCCCTCTAATTCGTTCTTAGTGGTTTTATACTTCTTACTAATTTAACCTCCATGAGGTTAGCTGTGAAGAGACTAAAATGTAGATATTCACGGTCCTCTGATCTTGGGGGGTGTGGAGAGGGTGAGGTTTAAAGATGCCCCATGGAAAGCCAGGACTTCCCTGTCTTGGAAATATATTTCAGCTGCTTCTTCCTACCTCAGGGCCCCTCCTTTCCTCTGTCCTGATCAAAAAGAGAGCCAGCCGCAGAATCTCAAAGACACAGTCAGCATTTGGTAAACCAAGGAGGAGAAATGTAAAGCATTCTGTAAAAGCAGACTAGTAGGAAATACTCAGAGTCTGTTCTTCCATCAGACTGGGGGGTCTACACAGACAGCGGCTGTTTCATGACCACTGTGTGCTCAGGACTGAGCAGGCTTGGCCTCGCCACTCCTCACTTATTAAATGAATGAGAGAGTGAGTCACGACAAGGACTTAGCAAGAAGGACTGCAGAATCAAGGAAACCTGAGCAGGTCATCCCGGGATCACCGAAGACAGTCAGCCTAGATCAGCACCATTTGCCCGAGCAGTAGACGTTCGTCAGTTCACAGCACGCTGCGCTTTTGGGGAACCGCCTTTGGGTCAACTTACCCTTCACGCCAGATGCAGGCCTGGCCTGGAGCCTTGTATTCCCCCGTCACACTTACTAGCCGGCAGCCGAAGGACTTCCCGGGGCCTTTGGGAGAGGCATTTGGGCCTGAGCCTTCTTGACCCCTTGGAGAGATGAAGGCAATGTGGAGAGACTCAGAGCCACGAGAGGGAGACAGACAGGGGTCCTGGGTCAGGCCGTGCCCGAGAGTTTCTGTCCCATGAGCCGACACTGCCCTTTGCTTAAGCCGGTCAGGTTTCCTGTCTCTTGTGAGTGATGCACCTTAGCCACAATGGTCAAAATCCATCAGCAGGTGCTTCGAAAGGAGGCACCGACTCTGCTGCGGTTCACGTTCCCTTACAAGGAGCAGGCACTGCGCATCCTGGCGTGTGGTCGAGCAGCTCCACCGCTCACCGTTTCATCTGCAGAGACCTGGGGAAAAAGCCTCTGCCCAAGACCCATCAGTTGCATTTCCATATAGATGCGGGGTCTGCCTGACTCTACCTGTCAGAATCAGCATTTTAATATGGAAAACAAATCCTACTATGGCATTTGCTTTAACAAGCCTTACTTCTGGCTTTGTGTGCTTCATATCTTATCAGTTAGTACGATAAAACTCTTCATCACCTGAAAATATTAGCTATTAAGTTTTAAATATTACCTAGAGGTGATTTTTAAGGTATAAATACTTTTTAATGATTTATCTTTACCAAATAATTTTATTTTGTCTTCTTGTGGTTGACTTACATTTAAATAATCTAGTATTAAAAACTCCCCAACTGGATTTTATACCTGTCAGTTCTTTGTAGTTGAGGCATATCTAGTCAGTGGGTTACTCAGCATCAAAGAACAGAACTTTAACTGTGGACGCCCCTTCCTCACGTGCTGGGAGCAGCCAGTTAAGGTGCCTCCAAGTGCTGGGCGGGTTGGGGGTGTGTGGGCTGGTAAGTGAGGGTACAGCAGCTGGAGGGGCTGCCGCCTGGGGCCGGCTGCTCTGCACAAAAACGGCCCAACTGCAAACCTTCCAGTTTTCCAGTAGAGGCCATAAATGTGGATTTTTATGTGGATTCTCCAAAGCTTTGCATATAGGAATCAAATAAAAACAAATACTGGTAGGTCAATGAAACCCAAACAACCATCAACGGTCGTGTCCTTGGGCCATGTTGCAGCCCTCCTGTCAGCTGCCCCTTCAGACAGGCTGATTCAGCCCTGCACCGGCAGGTGGTCTGAGGGCCCTTGGGTCATGAGGCCAAGCGCGGTGACTGTGCTTCATTTCCAGGGTTCGGGGGTGTCACTAACCCTGTGAGGCCCAAGCAGTGCAAAAGCTGCACCACAGCTGAGAGTTCTAGTAAGGAAAGGTGGACAATTGCCATGGATGGGATTTGAGGAAAAATTCACCGTGGATGGGTTATTTGGGGCTAGTCATGATTCTGAAGGAGACACGGTGTGAAAAGTCCATGCCCATGCAATCTACACAACTAGCATAAAAGCAATTGACAAAACAGAGGGGGCTCAGGCATTTCTGCTTCTGCGGCTGTTACTTTCATTATTCCACCCTCAGCTCCTCCTCCTTGTCCCTCCTCTCTCATCCAGTCCTCCGCAATCTCACAGCCAGTGACATTTCCCCCGGACGTTCGCTTCTCCGAGCTGCAGAGACGGGCCCACCCGCCCTCCACGGTGGAGGCGTCCGCTCTTGTTGCTCTGCTCTCAGGAATGAAGCTCAGCCTGCGCAGCGGGTGCCCTGGACTCCGAGGCTCCAACGAGCTCCTCAAGTTCCAGAACCGGTCATGGGGAATTATGAGGTGCCCTCACACACATACACACACACACACACACACACACGCACACACACACACACGCACACGGAAACTGATGTGAATCCCCCGGAGGCCTGGGGAAGAAGATGGTGGAAGAGCAGACGGATGGGGCAGAAGCGAGAGGGAAGGCAGACTCCGTGGCTCAGCTTGTTCCCCAACCTGAAGAGGAGACCGACATCCATGCACCCCATTCCCAGCTGTGGCACCAAGGGACCTGCCCCCTCTCGCTTGGCAAACTCTCCTCCACAGTCAATCGTGAGGTCCAAGCCACACAGTATGTGCCCAGTAAAAGCCAGCCAATGCAGCCTTATTTCTTGGTTTCTGTCATGCATCGTGGTAGCTGTTTTCCTCGACTCGGGGACTCTGGGTCATAGGCCTTCCCTGTGTTGGTCAGTAGGGCTGGGGACCAAATCCCCCGGGGAAGGGACTTCCCTTCCACTTCCCACTAATTCACTAATCAGTACCCTTCATTTGCCAGCCAGGGAGAAATCTACTCACTTACATGCCCAAACTCACCTTTACCCATGTAGAATCACCTTTATCCATGAGAATGTTTATTTCAAGGGAAAAAAGCAGAACAAAGAATGTATATCTCCACATATGTCTACATATAGAATGGCTGGAAGTGACTGAAAGCAATTAGTGAAAGATATCAAAAGATTTGCTGAGAAGATGGAAGGAACGGAAGGAGATTGCAGAGCAGGGCAGATGAGGAAATTATGTGAAAAATATGTACAGGGAGGCAGTAAGTGAGGGGGAGACATATTTATAAATCCATTATGCACACAAGGACATGAGCACATGAGGCTGAGTAGAAATTAAAAGTCTGATATGAAGTTTCTCTCTTCAGCCTCTTCAGCGCTTCCTTAACTCACAAGGATTTTGCCATCTTGCATTCACTCTTCAGTGTCCTATATGGCAGACACTTCTGAAGGAGGAGAAATATGGAATTTAAAGAATTTTAAATTTATGTAGAAGTAAAAACTTTCAAATACACACATACCCTACAGTCAATAAAGTGAATAAAAGTTGAATTCTCAAACTTTAAAATCAGGAAGTTTCTCTGTTACTTCTTTAAAAAAATGCCCACCTAAAGGCTGAACAGCAGGACAACTTTCTGATGACTTAGGTATTTCTACAGCACAGCATACAGGCAGAATAAACCACAGCACAGGGAAACCAGGAGTGTTCTTACTGTGTCGTGTCACGGCGCCGTAGAAGTTAAATGCAAGACGTTTTATTATCAAGAGGCATTGGTTGTAAGGTACATTTCCCTGTGGATTTTGGCCAGCAGTTATAAATAACAGAGAGCTTGCTCAAAATGACTGCAAAAGGCCACGTGTCAGGCAGATGGTGCTTTGGGGGTGGGGGGTTTGAAATGGCAAGCAGAGTTGTACACCATGGCCCTGGTACTCTGAAGTCACCATGGACTCACACGTCACTGAGAGACCTTGGCTCCACTCAGCCTCCAAACGAGTCTACGTCTTCCATGCTTCTCACGTCTCATGCTAAGGAAATCAGCATTTTAATGAAATCAGAGATCTGAAGGAGAGAACCTGCTATGTCTGGAGAAAAGAACATTAGTCTCAGCACGTGTGGCTATCAAGCAAAGGTTTCCATGCTTTAGCTCTTCCTGAGGGTCCAGAACGCGCTGCTCTTTGGGTCCAACCTGAGAGTGTGCAGGTGCCACAGGGACGTGCAAGGGGATCTGCAAGGAGGACCCTCAGCTCATTCTGCCCAGCCGGGCACCCGAATCTCAAGTCAAGGCCAGAAAGTGTTTGCACTGTTAAACGCCTGCACACAGAATGGCTGGAAGTCACTGAAGGAACTTAGCAAAGATACGGAAGGAGGTTCTCTGCCCGCCTCAAACCCCAAGCACTTCGGCAGCCACGAAAGCTGGGTGAGACCCTCCGTCCTGCAGTGAC